>JACGDI010000656.1:490604-532431 GCA_014898725.1 Jacaranda copaia | reverse complement strand
CCCCAAAAAAAGAAAATACGACTTGTGGGGGCATTTTGGTGAAATCAAGTAAGCGGGGATTAAACTCTAAATTGAAAATTGAAGTAAGGAGTTAAAACTATAAAATGGATGTTTAGGGACTAAATCATGAACTGAAAGTAGGTTTGGATACTTTTAAATAAGATGCCCAAAAATCAATTGATTTATACAAAATCCATTCATTTGATATGTGTAGTAAAAATATTACCTCCTTCCAAAACAAAAATCATACAAAAATTCACTCCAAAATAATTTCTAATTAATTTTAAAACATAAACAAATATATCATCCCTCAACACACTTTTTAAAATATTTTGTTCAAAATATTCACCATAAAATATACAAAATATATACAAACATAGTCATAATTTTTCTATAAGTTTTGCATGTATCATGACTATAGGTGTTAACATGCCTTAATAATCGTATCCATTCTAAAATATGATAAATATTGATTATTTGTTGTTGTACATTTTAGAGATTAAGGCAGTTAAAAAATTGTAGTTAATATTTCTAAATTCCTATTGTAGACTTTTTGTTGATATTGAGATATAATTGAGAGAGTATGAGAAATTTTCCTTTGGAGAGAATATAATATTGCCAAGTACATACTTAATTCATGTAAAGCAATCTTCTTTATATAAGATCCTATCATCTTTTCATAACAATTTGACTATTAGTACCTAAACAACTTATTGATTTGCACAATAATTATATTTGATGCGTATGTATCCCCAACCCAAGCTAAAGTGGTCATGAAGGCTACGATTGGAAAGCCATTCAACTAGATATCACCCCTAATAAACAAGCCGATTTGAAGTTAGAAGAAACAGTTGAGATGAAGGTTTGAGGTTCCTGAGCTGAATTCATAAAAAGCAGTCGAGATGAAGGCTTGAGGTGCTCGAGCTGAATTCATAAGAAGTAGATGAAATGAAGGCTTGAGGTGCCCAAGCTGATCTTAGAGGAAGTAGCCGAGATGAGGCTTTGAGGTGCCCAAGTTGATCTCAGAATTACAATTTTAGCCCAATACAACCGAGAGATAAGGAATGTGGGCCACATGTGGCACCGTGTTCATCAATTCTGATGAATGTGGATAATTAGAAATTTAGTGGGTGGTTACAACCTTAGTTAATGAGGTTCTTAGCCATATAGAAGGCCTTGTACGAGATTATAGAAGGGACTACCAAATTATCAAAAATAATATATTAGATTACTTTTTTTACTTTCAATTGGTGCTCTGTAAAATTATTCTTTTTGGCATCAATTTGGCACCATCTGTGGGAAAATATTAGAAGTTGAGACGTGCAAATGGGCGATTTGAAAAAGAACAGAGAGAGAGGTATGAGGATGATGTTATAAGATAAGCCAACGCTTATAACCACAGCTACCATGCCATTAGTTACGGTGGCACAATTAACAGTTGCTAAAGGAAGGTTTACCCTGGTACCTCTAATGGTAAGGCAAATGACTACAAAACAATTTTCCAACTTCTTATGATCAAAGTTCAGCGTTATCGTTGCCACCTAATCAGCTGAAACCATGCACGCACCCTTCCTGCTAATGCCGCCAGGCCCCATGGTAATCCCTTTTCTATCAGGAATAGTGCCTAATATCCCACCGCCTCCCACCCCTGTGCCTCTTTCAGGATTGGTTAGCCCTATACCTCTAGTAAGGGCGACAGTCACTCCGGTAGTGCACATGCCCACAAATGTAGCCCTCGTGCAGAGCCCCAAAGCTACCTTGGTGTCAAGAGTAGTTGCGTAGGGCACAGTTATAGCTAGGCCACCTTTCCCCAGTAATCCAGGGCTAGTCATAGGAGGACAAGAGGTCACAGCTGCACTGGGCGATGCAATACTAGAGGAACTTAGAAAGAAATGTGCCCAGAACATACCCAAAGAGGTTCACATGAAGAGCCTCACCCACTTAGTAGACATGGAGGCAATAGTGGAAAATCAAATCTCGATGGGACATGATAGGAATAAGAGGGACAAGTCTTAATCAGATTGAATGGTGGAAATAGAAGAAATGAGAAGGGAAATGGAAGAGATGAGGAAAAGGATCAAATGAAGGATGGGAAAAGAAGTCAAGGTCTCACCGTTTGACAAAACTATATTGCATGATCCATTCCCAAAGAACCATAAGTCCTTCAATATGCCCAGGTACACGGGCACTGCCGACCCTACTAATTACTTGTGCGAATTTGAGAACTTGGCCCTGCTATACCAATTCTCGAATAGAGTGAAGTGTAAGATTTTCCTTACCACCCTAGGTAGGGCAACTCAGAGATGGTTTGGGCAATTACCACCCCAGTCTATTCATACATTCGATGAATTTGCGTGAAGATTCCTATATCAATTCACCAATAACAAACAGTATAAGAGAAGCACGCAAAGATTACTTTCCTTCCAGCAAGGGGAGGTAGAAAGCTTGAGAAATTTTGTGAGATGGTTTACTACGGCAGCTTTGGAGGTTCCTTTGGCAACTCTAGAATTATTAAAAGGTGTTTTCGCTTAAAGGCTGTTACCTGATCTTTTTTTTTCGATCCTTAAGCAGAAAGCCAGCGAAAAGCTATGATGAGCTTTTGAGGTGGGCAAAGAAGTATATCCATGATGAGGAAGACTACGAGGCGAAGAAGAGGGAGTTGAAGGAGAAGAGAAGAGATAGGAGAGAAGATCTTGCCAATAAAAAGCTTAGGCAAGAGAAGAGACTCAAAGTTGCACTTATGCAGTAGCTGAAAGCTCCATCGGTGATAGGGCCAAAATTCAATCACCACACCCCCCTGCCGCTACCCAGGGAACAAGTCATACAGGCTATTGAGCATCTTAACCTGCTCTGATGGCCACGCTCCCATAAAGACTCCCCAAGACGACCTAGGTCTGACAAATTCTGTCATTTTCACAACGAGTACAGGCATGAGACGAAAGAATATGATCACTTGCGGAATGAGTTGGAGCAACGGGTGCGGGATGGATAGCTAAATGAATTTATATTCAGAGCAGGAGCTGAAGACAGAGACAAGAGTCCTGCACAAATTTGGGAGGGGCAACCAAAACTCCAATAACCCAGCGGGGAGAATAATTCTAAAAATGGGATTGTCAAAATAGTGATTCACATGATTTCAGAAGGACCAACTGAAGGAGACACTTACCGAGCTAGGGGAGCAAGAGCCAAGGTTGCTGCACACAAGAATATGAAAGTGGCATCGATCTCTTCTGTTGGCAACATCCCGATTATCTAGTTCGGACCAGAGGACTTGAAGATACTGCATCTACCTCATCAAGATGCTTTAGTTATTACAGCAATGATAGCCAACTATGAAGTAGCTTGCATTTTTGTTGATAGAGATAGCTCAGCAGACATCTTTTTTTATGTTGTCTTTCAATAGATGGATCTAGAAAAGACCATGCTCGAGCTAGTGGAAACATCACTATTCTAATTTTTAGGAGAAGCAGTTCAGCCTAGGGGACAAATTTCTTTGCCAATCTCTTTAGAGGCAATGATGTACTGGAAGACATGTATAGTAAATTGCTTAGCAGTAGATGCCCCTTCAGCGTATAATGTAATTTTTGGAAGGCCCATGCTACAACGTTTTTAGGTGGTAGCTTTCCCATACCATATGAAGCTGAAGTACGTTGTGGGATGATTGGCAGGGGAAGTAGTAAAAGATCAGTATACTTCCAGGAAGTGCTATGTGGATGTAGTGAGAAAGGGATCCCACAAAGGTGATAAAGCTAGATATAAGCAAAGGCAAAATGGTGCGGGCACACCCATGGGTGTGGAAAAGTAGCAGAAAATTGAACCTCAGGGAGAGCTTCTATCAATAGAGTTAGTCCCGAGAGATCCCAATAAGATCACACAGATAGGCTTCTACCTGGAGACTAGCCTAAAGATAGAGCTAATTGCTGCACTAAGGGATTATGTGGATGTTTTTGCCTTTTTGTCAAAAACCTTAGAGGTATAGACTCGGAGGTGGCCAAGCACAGACTTAATGTGGATCCAATTGTCAGGCCAGTCAAGCAGAAAAAGAGGCATTTTGATCCTGAGAAAAACCGCATAATCTAGCAGGAGGTGGAGAAGCTCTTGGATACATGGCATATTATGAAAATCTAGTTCCCTGAGTGGATCTCCAACGTAGTGTTGGTGCTCAAGCAGACGTACAAGTAGAGAGTATGCATAGACTTCAGGGATTTGAACAAAGCTTACCTAAAATATTTCTACCCTCTACCTAGGATCAATTTGATGGTGAACTCTACTTCTGGATGTGAACTCCTTAGCATAATGGATGCCTCGCAAGGATACTACCAAATTCCACGCAGCTCGAAGGATCATAAGCGGGTAAGCTTTATCATGTCCCAGAGAACCTACTATTATCTAGTCATGCCTTTTGGTTTAAAGAATGTAGGAGCCACATATCAGAGGCTAGTCAATCGGATGATCAAGCATCAAATCGGCCAAAATATGGAAGTGTATGTTGACGACATGTTGGTGAAAAGTGCAAGCCGAGCTGAACATGTTGGCAACTTGAAGGAGACTTTTGAAACCTTACGCAAGTATGGGATAAAGTTGAACCCACAGAAGTGTGCATTTAGGATAAACAGAGGCAAGTTTTTGGGTTATCTGGTAATCGAAAAAGGAATTAAGGCTAACACAAAAAAAAATCCAAGCTATTTTGGAGATGAGTCCCCCAAGAACCATGAATGAAGTCCAAAGGTTGGCCTGAAAGATAGCCGTACTGAGCAGATTCATATCCAGATCAGCTGACAAAAGTTTACCTTATTTTGGACTCTCGCGGAAAGCGAAGTAATTCGAATAGGGAAAAGCAGCACAACGCGCGTTTAAGGAGATGAAAGCCTACTTAGCAGAGCTCCCCTTGCTGACGAAGCCCACCCCAGGGGAAACTCTTTATTTGTATTTAGCGATATCTGAATAAGCAGTGAGCTCAGTACTCGTAAGGGAGGATGGAACAGTGCAGAAGTCGATATACTATGATAGCAAGATCCTACATCATGCTGAGTTGAGATACCTTGAAATTGAGAAAATAGCACTAGCCTTGGTGGTCACGGCAAGAAAGTTATGGCCTTATTTTTTATCTCATCCTATAGTTGTGCCAACTAACCACCCATTGAAGTAAACTTTTGGAAAGGCTGACGTGGCAGAAAGGTTAGTTAAATGGTCATAGGATTTAGGAGAATATGATATTGGCTATGCCCTCAAGAACACCATAAAAGTGCAGGCATTGGCAAACTTTGTAACAGACGCGCCTATGAAAGGGGAGGAAAGTTTGTGGATGGTGTATGTGGGCGGGTCGTTAGGACATGGAGGAAGTGGAGTTGGAATTGTCATTATTGATCCTAAAGGGGAAAAAATGGAGTTTGCAGTGAAGTTCCATTTTAAGACGTCCAACAACGAACCAAAATATGAGACCGTGATATGGGGGATTAAAATGGCCGTGCAAAGTGGTGCCAGAAGTGTCTAGGTGTTCACTGATTCATAGTTAGTAGCGAAGCAAATCGAAGGACAGTACGAGGCCAAAGAAACCAGAATGAACAAGTATCTACAACTGGTAGATAAGCTACAACAAGATCTAGCCATGCTTTAAATAACCCAGGTACCTTGGGAGGAGAACAACAAGGCAGATGGTTTGGCCAAGATAGCTAGCTCTCTCAGTGAGTGTAACACCCGGTGAATCACAATCCACAAGCCGAGCTAAAGTAAGAAGAAACAGTCGAGATGAAGGTTTGAGGTTCCCGAGTTGAATTCATAAGAAGTAGCCGAGATGAATACTTGAGGTGCCCGAGCTGAATTCATAAAAAGGAGCAGGGATGAAGGCTTGAGGTGCCCAAGCTGATCTTAGAGGAAGCAACCAAGATGACGCTTTGAGGTGCCCGGACTGATCTCAGAGTTGCAGTTTTAGCCTAATACAACCGAGAGAGAAGGAAAGTGGGCTACACGTGGCACCGTGTTGATCAATTCTGATGAATGTGGATGATTAGAAGTTTAGTGGGCGGTTACAGTCTTAGTTAATAGGGTTCTTAGCCATATAAAAGACTTTATACGAGATTATAGAAGGTACTACTAGATTATCAAAGAAAATATATCATATTACTTTTTTTGCTTTCAATTAGTGCTCTGTAAAATTATTCTTTTTGGCATCAATATTGTTTCAATAGCCATATTTTTTCTGATTAAAAAACATAATTTAAAACATAGTTAAATTAATTGTGTATTTTAATTAAATCACAACTTAAAATATAATATAAAATTAATAAAACTCACATCACATCATGTTAAGTTTTGGTTCTTAAATATGTAATATAAATAATTAATTTTTATATATATACACACACAAAATTCCATGCACTTGCACTCTTTTCAAAAAAAATTCAAATTAATTGAAAATCTAACAAGACACCACCTAATAAAAAGGATTTTCTTTTTCTCATTATTTCAAAATAGAATATTCTGAAAAGAAAATAGTCATCGTTTTTCCACTTAATATATTATTTTAATGCACATTTCCATAGGATGTATTCGCAGCCTTTTACTATAAACCACTTATGTTTCTATATAAATAAATATATATATATATATATATATATGCTTTTTTTTTTGTTTGCATTTTATTTCTCTTCCTTGACGTGGAGTGGGGCTATTGCATATAGAGAGATTGAATTGAAAGCTTGAGAATATATTAAAATAAGAGGGAATGGGATTTGGGTGGTGGCTCCTTGCTTTAGGGGGTGTTGGTGGAAGTGGGTTTCGTTCCAAAGAGTCACCAAAAAGATGAACCAAAATGACGTGGAAGCCACCGTTTCATGGCCACTCCACTTAATTAAATATTTCTTCTTTTACATAGGTCCCAACTCCCATGTTCGTATTTTGTGGACAATGTTTGTCATATATATATATGGGGTACATGTTTATTCTTTTTCTTAAGATGCAACTTGCTGAAACCCTAAATGTTATATTCGGTGGCCCATTTTCGAATCAATAATATTAGTATCACACCTAAAATGTAAGATATATTCATAATAGAATTAATTTATCATTTTCTTAACAGTAAGAAATGGAAGTAAAATAGATAGTAAAAAAATATTATCTCTATACTTTTCAAAATACCCTAATTACAAATTAATAATTTTTCATTATTTGGAAAATTGTTTTAATTTTTTAATGTTTTACTTCGTCCAACATTAGATTTCTACAATGCTTATTGTTGGAGAATCTTGCTCATATTAGTGAAAAAAGGTGAACGTTTTTTCACAAAATATTCGTTTATACTCGAAGAAGTTTTTGACTAATTTTGTTATGGCGACAGTGCTGCTTGGCCTCAAACGCATGTGTCACACCATGATAAATGGGACCAGTACGTTTATAAAGATGTGTGAATGTATGACTTCTTCATGTTACTTTTTTTCTTTTTAATTTAATATGACCCTTGATTTACATGTCTATCACAAAATTGGCTATTTATACAACTATTTTCTGGAAAACATATTTGTAAGATTTACATGAGTTCATCACACACACACACACACACATATATATATATATATATATCTCGTACTTCTTAGGATAATATATGTAATCGCTGGGTTATAAAAGAAAGATGACTAAATATACTGTAATAAATGAATTCGGCTAAACCAGGGACACGGTAGGAATTATTTGTAAAATTATTAGCATTGCAATTTATTTCAATTTTCATCTCCTTTGTTTATAAAGAAAACGATACACAACAGATAATTAATAATTTTTATTCAACAATAATAAGTATTTTTGTTCAAGAAATCGAAACTTCCATTGGAGTAAAACAAAAGAAACAACCACAAGACAACTAGGAACTAGTGAATTAATATACATCTAAAAACTACTTGTAAAAAAACAACAAATTGACATCTCCTTTCTAATCTTCTAGAATCTCAAAACCTTCCCCAGATGAGATTCAAGACTTGGAAATTCCTTTCCAAATATTGGAGTGGAATATAATTTCTAATATCTCCATAAATATATTTTCGAGATATTATCAATTCTTTTCTCGTATTTTCCAAAATGATTACTTAAATACACTTTTATCAAAAATATTCTACATTATATAAAAGCATTTCTTGCAAAGCCCATTATATAGATGGCTAATATTGTGTTATACTTATCCAGCCTATTTAGGTTTTTCTTTCTTTAATTTTTAATTTTTATTTTTATTTTTTTAATTTTTTGTTCTTTGTGTTTTGATAAGCACCTTTCAAATTACAAGCGAAGGGGAAGATTTCAATTGATTTATTCCAGCTTATCATACCGTTTATGTCCATTCTAACTATATGTGCAAACACTTAAAAGAATACTTATTTTTTCTATACGAAATTGATTGCTTGTTTTGATCTTACATAATAGATACACTATTCAATTCAACTTTAATATTTTGTTCATTTTCAGAAACTCTTGATACAGTTAGTATTCGGCATGCCTTTAAAGCCAAACTTAGCTTATGTATCAAAACTTTGGAATGTAATATATTTTCCAACCTAAGTTAGAAATAAATTATTGTTTGTCAAATAAAATAATCATGTCAATCATAAATAATTAAAGTTGAATACTAAGTTATTTAAAATATACAAATAGACATTAAATAGAATATACAATAATCCACTATTTATTCTAATCATATGTATCATGCCTAATTCAAACACACAAAACAAATGAGACATATGTATGTGCACTGCCCCTGGCTTACTATTTCTATTCACAGATAGTTTTTTGTTTCCTTTTTTTTCTTCATTTGATCTATTCTTTTTCTTTTTTTAAAAAAAAAAAACTTTTCTTCTTTGATTGCTTATCCTACAGTAGTGCAATAGTACTTGATTAGGAAATTGCATTCCACACGGCATAAAAATGTTGTAGCACTAAGATGTAATGAATATCAGCTCAGCTGCACATTGGAAAATTCAAAGAAGTGCGAGATAAGTAATGTATGTGATACAACATGATAAGATATTTAATTGTAATTGCTACTGTGCATATATATATATATATATATTTATCTCATGATATCCTTTTCATACAACTTAAGTGGCAAGAATTTTCTTTGGCATGGAAAATGGAGGGACTCAACTCATTTCGTTTTTTGATATAGCGAGTGTGCACCAACGCTAGTGGTCGTGGTAATTATAAGGTTATCTTTATAATCTGGAAAAAGGGGAAACGGCCCTAATCATATATCAAAGTTGACAAACGTAACATCAATTAATGCATGAAAGAGACATCTCCGTTTTGTTTTCTTTCGAGGCCACCCGTGATCGCTAATTAATAACTTTGAATCACTAATTATAGTAATAATATAGGATTTAGTGGTGGGCCCTGTAAGATTCGTGAATCCTAAAATAAGAAATATTACGCTTGTCTGTTGAGGGTTATATGTTTGACAAAAAACATTAATCAAATGTTATGTGACAAGTACAATATTATTAAGCTTCCATACTAATTATATACACTTACTAATCAATCATCGGCATACCACACGAGACTTGTCTTTTCGATACGAATTTTAGCCAGTAAAATATTTTTAGATATCAAATTACTTATTCGTGGTGGAGGTTTGGGATCTAATTTAAACTCATCTGAAGATTTTAGAGGCCATTTCGTTATGTTGTCATTTTTAGTAGTTTTAAAATTTAAAAAATAATAAGAGAAAATAAATTTATATTTGGATAAGTTGTTTGAAAAACAACGATTATATAGAATTTAATAGGTTGTTGAGGAAAAAAATAATGATGATAAAAGTAAAGAGAAAAGATATAGAAATTATTTGCGATAAAACATGTAAGTTAGTGAATTTGCTTTCACTTAAAAATGAGTTGTAATTTTGATGAAAATGGTGAGAAATTATTGATAATTTATTTGTAAATAATAAAAATAGGTGAGAAATTTTGAAATAACAAAATATGGGGCTTAAATTTTGAATTACATCATTACTCCTAATTTTACTTTTTAATTAACATAGGGACACTCGCCACTTCTTACATATATATACAAAGACAGAAAATGAAAAATATGTGAGCTCAAGGTTTCATTAGTCATCACTTGTGCATAGTGGTAGTGGAGTAATTCTCTAGATTCCTAAAAATGTAGAAGCATGAAAAATTACAACAGTAGGAGGACGCGGTGGGCAATTCCTTTTCGCCCTCGAAATTAAATTCAAGAAAAATGTCAAAATAATCAAGATTATAGTGATTGAGACAGAAATGAATTGATGTTGGCCGCTTATATACGCATCTGTCTAGTCGGGCTTGATTATTTTGTACAATTCCACAACAAATAAAACATGTAAGAAAATAGGGTTCCGTGGTCGATCCTAGTAAGTAGCACCGGCCATCAGGTTGTGAAAGTGAGAATCCCATCTCCCATGGCTTTTTCGATTCTGGAACATACTTGTTTTAGATGCTTACCGGACAAATTTTTCTATACATAAAAGCAGGGATGCGCAGAGAAATTCTTTGTTGAAAGAAAAGTTCGCTTTGTGTGTATAGTTATTTCTGTTCAATACCGAAATCCAAATTGATCATTTAATAAGGAAATTTTTTTATTCTAGCTATAGGTAACATTTTTTTTTTCTCCTAACACTAAGATGAGGAAATTTATTTCAAATCAGCGGCAATTACAAAGGTGATGGATGTAGGAATATGATCTTTCTCTATTGTAGGTTCAAATATAAAAATCGCAACCCTAACAACATAATGACACACCTGATTCACTGAACGGTGGACAAAAGGAACGATACAATTTATAAATGCCGACAAAATAACTTTATAATATAAGATAATAGAACCAAAATAAGAATTATCCACTAAACTATTTGAGAGTGCATTGACAATGACCAAAGCATCCAATTCCAGAGCAACCTGCGACAGAATTTTGTTTTTGATACAAGTGAGGCTTCTCCAAGTGAAATAGCTTAAGCCAGAGATGCCTGAACCCTTCCTCTGTGCGGCACGACCAACATAGCAGAAATTCCTCCCTTGATCATCCCTTCATACTGACCCAGAACCGAAACTCTGCCCTTCTGATTAGTAGCTGTATCAATGTTGCATTTAAACCATCCTTCAGGAGGAAGTTCTCATCTAGAATTTCCACTAATATCAGCTTGATTACTTGCCAGCCCTTTCTTCAGTTAAGACAAAGTCCAGTCATGCAAAAATGAGTATGCAATTACTTATAGGTAACTTAGTTCTTACGAACCAAATTGTATAAATTTAGTGGATTAGGATAGTTGTATTTGGCAATACTATTAGATTACAATAGAGGGGATAAACTAGGTTTGAATTGATTAGTCCAATTCAACTCAATTAATTTTGAATTGGGTAGGATTGGATACTAAAATTTTGAAATTGGTCCAAATAAGTTGGATTTAGGTGAATTTCGTTAAATTTTAAATTTAAAATGAGTTTAAGTGGATTTAAAACCAATCCCATTTTAAACTTTAACTAATATTTAATTAATTTGAAAAATAATTATAAAATGATAATTACAAATCTATATCAATTCAACTTCTTCGTTGTCTTGCAAAATGCAAATCTCCTATTTTGGATTACATAGAAACTTTAAATTGAAGTGGGAACCTTGTGCCCCAAATCTATCAACAATATTGGTTGTACACAATTCTTTTAGGATACTAATTCTAGAATGTATGTAATACTTTTTGAAGTCTTGCTAAGAGATATTGTGTATTTTAGTCTGAGAAGATCTTTTGAATTCTCTGCTTAGCTAATGTAGCAAAAAAATTGTATATCGACATGCAATTCATGTTATTACTTCTTAAAAAATGAAAATAACATTTTCATGATTGGCGGTTTGATACTCACTCAATGATACAGTAGTTATGTAATTTTCTTCAAATTATTAGCTTATTTTACAAAATAAATACTAATTATCACTAATTTTTAATGCATATGAGTATTGTGAAAAAAAAAATAGTGAAACAAGCATAAATTATAATAAATCATTACATATAAAAATGTATAATGAACAAGGTGTAAATAATGTCTATATTACTATTTTTTTTAAATTAATTTTTTAAATAAACAAACTGAAAAACAGAATTGGATGGACCCAACTAGTTTTGAGCGAATCTACTTAGGATGCGACTACATATTTCTACATTAACATTGAACCCTAAATTTGAACTCCTACTTCAACCTAATCCAAGCCAAACCTAGGCCTATAAATGAATATTAAAAAACTTGTTTATCGTTTGCATGCATATTTGTTCATACGAAATATTATTCAAATATATTTAAAGCAGATATTATCTATGTTTAATTAGTAAATATTTAATTATAAATAAAAATGGATATGGTAAACACATATCTAATCTGTTTAATATCCATTTTGAATATATATTCATTGAATATATCTATTTCCATTTTTGAATTTTTCGTAACTTAATTATACCTATATCCTATAGACAATATTAAAAAAAAATTATCATATGCAGTATACTCTAATTTTTTTTAATGTATTTTAAATATAATAAATTAATTTAAAAAATTATAGTATATAATATACTGTTATACATAATATGTATTATTTATATTTTTTTTAAAGAAAATCTCATAATCTATATATTTAGATATATAAATTATTATTGAAGAATTGGGAAGAAAAAAAATAATAAACTTAAAATATTATAGTAATATTGAGAAAAAATATTGGATAATGAAGTTAATCAACATAAATTATTGTCAATTGACTTTATAATTAATTTATTTAATACCATTATTAATATAGATAATGCTAATAATCAATTATAAAGTCAATTATCAATTATAAATTATGTTATTTGTTTGATTGCTTCCTTTTTAATGAATCATATATATACAGATAATTATCATCGAATATGAATATTCAAAATATAATATTTGAATTTGAATATGATTAATTTTAATCAAATATGGATGCATTTGAATAATTATAATTGAATAAAGAAATATTCAAATTTGATCGATATTTGACGAGTACGAATTTAGATATTATTTTATGAATATGCATTTAACTAGTATTCATATACAAATATTCAAAAAATTAAACAAATACGAATTTAAAAATAATATATTCAATTCGTTTAATATCCACTCACTCTTTTAACCAAACCCACCTTGTGCTTTCCATTTGTTGCCCCTATAGATGGCAAGAAATTAATTAACCAAGAAAACCCTTAGCATTGTAAAACATTTTAATAGTAAAAAGTCGAAAACTTTTTTTTATGGCAAATTGGCAATGTTTACGAGGATGCATACACAACATTAATTGTTGAGATACCTTGAATCTTATTTAATTTGCTTCCAAACCCATCGTATTTGTCCTTGTTCCAACCAGTTATGCTACTTTTCATGTCTGGTACTTCGGGGTGTCCTAGGACTGGAAACAACTCATGTCATCTCTGCAACTAAAACTTTCTTATAATGAACGCTGATATCTATAATATCTTGCACGACTAATTCTCTTTAAAATATACAAGTGAGAGCCAGCTAAAAATTAAGAATATCTCAAAAATATGATTTGAGTGACAACTTCGAGATCTCTCGTCTTTCGAGTTATATAACAAAGTTTGAGATCTCTCTTCTTTCAAGTTATATGTTTGACCCTTTAATTCAGTATGTGTATATATTGACTAGATAGTTAAATAGTTAGATGGTGATTAAATAATTTTTGAATAAATTAAAATCTATAATTGATCGAAAACTATATAGTACAAGATTATTGTTATTATGAATATAAAATTATTAGTTCTCAAATTCCTTGATCAAAATGGCCAAGCGGCATCTGACCCAAAGGCGTAAGTCCATAAAGTGGGAGGTTGGGGTTCAAATCTAGTGAACATCCAATGCACATGTGTACAAATAAAAAAACAAAAAAAATCCTTGATCAAAATATAATTTAAAATTACATTTGTGCGAAATAATTAAATATTTTTATTTTCTTAAAATGACATTTAATAAAATAGTTTTAAATGACTGATTATTCAAAAAAAAAGTTCAAAATAAGAGTCGAATTAGTAAAAATTTATTATAACATGGAACAATTAGGACAAGTTCAATAAGTTGATTAGTTAAACCTAAAATTTCTAACTCCAAATTCATCAATTTCAATTTTAATTTGTTGAATGGTCAATTTAAGCAATAATATTGTCCGTTTTTATATTTATAAATATAAAGTTTGAAGTTATGAATATAATAAATTCTTAACGATGTGGGTATATGTGTAAATATAAAAAGAAGTTAAATCACATTTCGTTTGTCTAGAATCGAGAATTGTGATAAGTTGGGGATGCCTCGATTAAGACTATAGGTAATATTGTAAAATTGGGATTGATGAGCTGCTCGGTCAATTGTTAAGAGAAAAGCCCCACTTACTGTCCCATTATAGTGCATGTATGGGTTCAAAATTTCTGCCAAATGCCTCTCAGTTTTGACATTTGTATCGGGATCCTCTTTGTATATATATGTAATCTATATACATAAATACTTATTTATAGTTGATTAAAATTTGAAGTTTGAAATATAAGTGTGTAGATAATACTAGTAGATCAATTGACTACTTAGCACATTTGTATCAAATTCTATAAATGAAATTTTAATTTTTCATATCCATGTATGTATGTGAATCAAGTGATGCGAAAAAGATCTTGACAAAATTAATTTGAATTTTTTATTGAATTTAAAATTATGTGTGAACTTTATTAGATTTTTAAATGAGTCGAGATCAAATGAGTTCCAATCAAACCAAACACGAGCTAGCTTCGAATAATTTTATATTTGTGCATGTATTTTTATTATCTTGCAATTAATTGAGTCAACCTAACATGAAACTTTAAATTGCACATGGGCAAAGATATTCAATCTTGGTTTATTAGGCTTAATGAGTCCCTGGAATGATGTGTTAACTATCAATATTGAACTTAATACCAAATAACTTGATCCAAAAAATGGGTGGGTCTGTTCTTGTGGAAAAAAGGCAGCGAATTTAGATCGCGTCCAACTTCTATAAATAACACACTTTCCAGCCCCCATAAATATAAATAATGGGTCCTGCCTTAGTCGACCCAAAATCTCTTGTAAGGCCCATAAAACTGTTGGAAAATATCCCTCCCTGCGATTTTATATTCTTCTTACTAACTAATTTCAGAATAACTCATCAAAAATAAGAGTGTAAACGAGCCGAAATCTAGTAGGCTCAAGTTTGGTTCATCTATTAATTCATGAGGTTGAGTTTGAGTTCAAGTTTGATTGAGTATAAACAGTTAATCTCAATTTTGACTCATTGGAATAAACGAAAGCTCAACGAGTTTTATCGAACTTGACTTGATAAGACCTGTCATAAGGAAGTAGAAGAGTTTAATTCATATAAGCCCAGATGAGCTCAACCTTGTGTAAGTCTGAATTAGTTCGAACTCATTTTGTCTCAAAACAAAATATATAATTATAACTTTTTAAAATAATTTTGTTATATATTTTTCTAAAATAAAAAAAATAAATTATTATTATTTACTTATCTTTATATATTTTATTATATGGGCCAAGATTATAACTATATATGTCACTACAACAAATTGTACTTCACGTAACAAAAATTTTGGTAATAATTGTAAAATTCATTTTGTATGTTAGATTTATTGGAACAAAATTAATTTTTTGTTACAATAACATTTTCTTGAGTAACAAAGTAAAAGTTTTGTTACCTTTAACTCAAATTCGTTACCTTAAATTTTTTATATCCGTAACTAAATAACAATTCGTTACGAAAAGTATTATTTTATTATGCATTACATTTTGTCATATAAGAAGATATATTTGTAACAAAATTTGATACCTTTTGTGGCAATAAAATATTTGTTACAAATAAAATATATTGTAACAAAGTTTTTAGTTACTAAACTTTAATTAAGTTCCCTCCAAAATTCATTCACTCCAAATATCAATTGTACACATATTGTCACGCCCCAAAATCAAACCATATGGTTTGGTCTCAAGGCGTGAAACTCATTCCCAAATGCATGAGTCGCCAATCAAAATATGAATCATAAATAAAACTTTGTACATTTCTAGTAGTCAAATAAATCTCAAATATAGAAAAACTCAAAATATCTAATCCTTTATCTTCACTTAAAAATTCATGAAAGTGACTAATAAGCTAATGTTGTAACGAACTAAAACTACTACAAAAGTCCCAAAATAATACTTCAATCCCAATTCTTGTCAGAAGCTGGATCCACCTTCTCACTAAGGCTAGGATCAAAGTTTGCTACAAGGAAGTAAAAGAAGAAACGAGTGTGAGTAAAAGACTGAGTGAGTATCAAGTGTCTGCGAAGTGAGTTCTTGAATTTAAAATCATTTATACAGTGAAAATGTTAGAGAAATATAAGTGAAATTTATAAAAAAGTCTAGTAGTAACAGTAAAAAAGTTTATAAATAGTCAAGCAGTAACCAATCAAGAATTTTATAAACAATCAAGTAGTGTCAAGTGAAGAGTTTAATAAATAGTTTTTCAGACTATGAACTTAAATACCATTAGTCGATTTTGCTGTAGCCAGTCAACCTTATGACTCTCACCATAACAGTCCCTTATTACTCTAGATAAGGTGCGATCTTACTAAAACAGTGCCCGAGCATCCCTAGGAATTCCTACGACCCACCTCCGCCACAAACAGCTTCTGTTGTGCTTTGGGGGAATTAGGCCATAGGGGCTTGAGGTTCAACTAGCTAGCCCGCTGCTGCCCAGTGAAGCCCCTCGCATTCCTAGACTAAGTTGGATCCAACCAACAGTAACAGTAATTCCAGTAGTTCAGTTGATCATCGAATTTAATTCGCTAGTCTACAAGCATGAGAAAATCATGAAAGCATAGATTTTCATTTATCCAGAAATAAAACAACAAAAAAATATTTCTTTTATCCAAAAATAAAACAAGATAATTATTTGTTTTGTCTAGCAATAAAACAAGAAACGGAAATAAATAAGAAATTTTTAGTGCGCAGTAGAATACATATAGAGTGCAGTGTTTCTTAAAAACAAGTTACGAGCAAATGATACAATAACATATATCCTTTTGAATTTTGAAACATAATAATATATATTTATAGGTTTAGGCACTCACATTCAGGATCGATTCTAGAAGTCAATCGCCTATCTCAAAATCAATTGATCCAAATGTTGAGTTACTTGATTCATTTAATAAATAAATCAATCACCAATTTAATTGACTAACAAGACAAAATTTGCTTGGGATTGGCCTAGTACATACATACCCACAAAACATATCAAGAATTTATTCTTTCATATGTACTTTTTGATTCGCTCATAACACTCTTTCTAGATATCCAATTGACTCGATTTTTATGGAATTACAAAGCTAAGAAAGAGTACTAAAACTATTATGTTGATGATGCACTTAAATTAGCTAATATGAGAGAGAAAATCAAGTTCAAGGGGCAGCAGTGATGCGAAAGCAGATTTCCAACTTTTAGGAAATTTTTTGATGTAGCACTTGATTGTATCTAAACTGTAACTTTTACTATAGGCCTCGGATAAAGGTGATTCAAAATCATGTGAAAACATTGCCTATAGATCTACAATTCATATGTTGAACTTATTTCCCAATTAAATCGAAATCGAGTAGTAAATGTTGTCACAATACTCTGTTCCTGGAAAATTGAAGTAATTTATTTTTTATATTTCCACACTATAGTTTTTTCAGCCATAACGTTCTCCCTATGCATCGGATTAAAGTGATTTAAATGTATGAAAAAACCTAAGATATAAATATTCAGTTCTTCTGTTGACTATATTTCCATATTCAATCGAAATCAAGTAGTGAAAGGTATCAAAATATTCTGTTTTAGGAAAATCAAAGCCTTGTATTTCTAAACTTGACACACCTTAGTATTTTGATCATAACTTTCCCTACATAAATTGGATTGAGGTGATTTATATGTGTGGAAACCTAAGAGACAGATATACAACTCATACATTGACCATATTTCCCAATGAAATTGAAATAGATAGTAAAAGTCATCACTATATTCTATTATAGGAAAATCAAGGTCTTGTATTTTTACATTGCCACACTATAGTATTTTAGTTATATCTAACTCTCTATACATTAGGTTAAAGTGATTCTAAAGGACGTAAAAATATAAGAGACAGATATTCAGTTTTTATTTTGACCATATTTCCAATTAAACCTAAATCAAGTAGCAAAAGGTGTCACAATATTCTATTCCACGAAAATCGGAGCCCTGTATTTTTTATCTTACCACACCTTTGTATTTTAGTCATAACTTTCTTCGTACATATTGGATTGAAGTGATTCATGCGGAAATAGAAACCCAAGAAACATATTTAAAATTTCTATGTTGATTATTTTACTTAATTCGATTGGGAAGTAGTAGTAAAGGTATCACCAATATCTATTTTTGGAAAAATCAAAGTCTTATATCTTTTGACTGGATACTTCTTAGTATTTTGGTCATAACTTACTGCATTTAAATTGGATTGGGGTGATTTAGGAGGTATTAGAAACCTAAGACACAGATATAAAATTTTTATGTTGATTACTTTGCTTAATTCTATCAAGAAGTAGTAAATTGAAACCTAATAGTATCATTGTGTAATTTCTATTGCACTTCCGGTTAATGCCATCTCCTTTTCCTTTCCCCTATGCCACACCTGCTGTCCCTTTTCCTTCTCCCCCTTTTTTTCTCTTTCGTTTACTATTAGATGTAATTAGGGTTTTGTTTTTAGGGACTATATTTATGTGAAAAAAATGGTTTAGTTAAAATAGTATTCTAATCAATTTATTTCTAGGATTAGGATAATTTCGTTATAATTCTAGTATTTCTATTGTTAATTCCCAAAATTCAATAATTCAACTCTTTGTATTAATATAATATTAATTCAAGTAGAACTACAACTCATACTCTCCAAAATATAGAGTATCTACAATGTGTATATAAAATATTAATTATCACTATTTGATCAAAAGATAAAATAATATTATCTATATATTATATATAAATATATTATTCCAAAAATATAGTTCATGCCTTACTGCAATTTTAATAGAAATAGTAAATAAAATAAAATAAAGTATATTAATCAATTAAATACAAAGTAGAATTCTAGGGCATTACACTTATGGTAACAATGATTTTCATTACTAATTATAAATGAATATTAAATTAAATTTTTACTAATACTTGTGGGTTGGGCCTTTGTTCAAGAAATGGACTTCACAATGATGTAAAAAATTTGTTAATTGGGCTTAAATAATTTTTTAGTGAATTATTACTGAATTGGATTTTATTTTAAAGAATGAGCTTGAATAAGTTTGAAGTGAATAATCCATAAGTTGGGCTAATTTTTTAAACATATTGGGTTTTATAACTTTTTTGTGAATTATTCAATGAATTGAGAGTTTTCATTAAGGAAATAGATTTGACCAAATTTATAGTAAATTAAGTGGAAAATTAAAGAGTTGGTCTTAAAACAAATCTGAAGTGAGGTAAATGATGAATTAAGCTTTCTTCAAGGAACTAAGCTTATTTTTTATTAATTGGGTTTCACATTAGTTCAAATAATTGATTACTTTTGAATTGACTAGCTCATATATTTAATTTTTTTTAAACTAATTGGGCTTAACTAATATTTTAGTGAATTGGCAAATTGGGCTTCATACTAATTTGAAGAATTCGTTAATCGGGCTTTACCAACTTCCTTTTCATCAATTGAGTTTTAATAATTCTCTTAGTAAATTAGTGAATTGGATTTCAAAATAAATTGGATATGAAATTAACTTAAAAAATTGATTAATTGGGCTTTTACAACTTTTCTTTTATTAATGAGTTCACCAATATTTTAGTAAATTAATGTCATTTGGTAAAGAATTGGATTTAATATCAAATTGTAGAGTTGATTGATTGGACTTTAGCAACTCTTTTTTATTAATTGGGCTTAACTAATTTTATAATGAATTGGTGTCATTTATGGGTGACAATTTGGATGGGTCGTGCGGGTTCGGGTTAGGTTGAAGTATGTGTATAATATTAATTTTCTCAACCCTAATCTAACTCAACATGATGACAATTTAAAAATGCTCAACACTAGCCTAACTTGAATTGTATCAGGCCAGATTCGGGTTGACCTAGTTTTTATTTGATCAACTTGTCAACTCAAATTCACCCAATCCAACCAGCCAATCTGATTTAAAATAATTATTTTAAATATTTATTTTAATTTCAAACTCTACTGTGAAAAAATAAATAAATATATATACACACAAAATAACCTCTTTATATTTTATAAAATCACGCACACCGCATCCCCCTCCATATTTGTTGCCCATGTAATGTAATTTTAATATAAAAAGATCAATTTACCCTTAATCATTTCACATATTTACAATTCAATTTAGATAACTTTTTATTATTTTTCTTTTTTTTTTCATTCTTTTCTTTTCTCTTTATTCTCAATTTTCTCTTATTCCATTATTTCATATATTTCTCATTTTATAAATATATGTAAATTTATCATTATTTCTCATTTCTCATTTCTCATTATTTCATGTATTCTCATTATATATAAAAATTTATCTATAAAATTTTAAATAATTTTTATTTTTATCTTTTTTCTTTCTAATTATTCATACATGTATACTTATTTTTTCTATTTATACTTATTCACATATATATAATATACATATATCTATAAATTTATCAATAAAATTTAAATTACTTTTATTTTATCTATTTATTATTCCGAATGAAATAATATTTAATATTTATAAAAATGTGACATCCTACTCAGGGTAACCCTAAGTTGAGATATCAAAATAATTCAACCTTAGATATGAACTTGTAGTGCAAGCAATAAGCCCATAAAATCCTTTTCCAAAAGGTCAATACGTCTATCAGGACATTTTCCAAACTTATCAAACACACACAGTAGCAGAATTCAAGTTCACCAACTCCTCAAAACATTAAATACAAATCATAATTCAACTTCTTAACAAAATATATACAGACTTCAAGACATCACATGAGTCTTGACATATACCAGTGTCGCTAAATCTAATTACATCATTCAAACAGACACATTCTATTACATGAAGTATTTCTTCATTCCCAGTCCGAACTTTACTTCTTTCACTTAATGTTGTCTGAGAGATCAAGAATGGCGGGATAAGTCTGAAGAACTTAATAAGGGATATCATGACAGTAATGAAAAGAACCAATTAAGGAAGGAGCTTCTCAATAGTTTATAATTCAATATCAATACAAGCGCAAGTACGAATCAAGCAAGAACAAATAATTTCCATCAGGGTAAAAGTACAAACAAGTGATGCATATGATAGATGCATTTCAACAGATCCAGACGAGACAAGCTTGTCAGAACTAATCTTATTCAATTCAATCAATCATATTCAAGCGTGACAACTTGATACATAGAAAATGTTTAGGAATCTTCTTAACACATTACTGATAGATGGAAGATGTCTAGGAGTAGCTCTAGCACATCACAGATACTCAGGAATAGCCCTAACAAATTGCCCATACCAAGGAATGGCCCTAGCATATGGCTGACACATGAATGATACCTAAGAGTAATTCTAGCATATCACAGACAAACAAAAGATACCTATAAGTAGCCTCAGCATATCATAGACAAACAGAAGATGCCTAGGAGTAGCCCTAACACATCACTGATGCTCAGGAATAGCCTTGACACATTGCTAAAACCTAAACAAGCAAGTACAATTAAGCCAGCATGGCTATATAGGAACTGATAGATATGCTGGCAAGGCATACAATAACAAGACAAGACAAGAACAAGTACCGATCAAAAACAAGTACAAGACAAGACAGTAGAGAGTTCTAGGCACCAGAATGAACAAGTACAACTTATGACAGAGTGAAAACGAGAACTAACCTGTATAGGGGTTTACAAGTTAAATAATAGATCAAGAACAAGTACAAAATCAAGTACAAATTTCAAGCAATTATGAGCAACTATAGTCTAGTAAGTTAAATCCACACATGGATTTTATTACAAGAACATAAAAAGTGCCAGATTGATAGACCCTCACCTCTTGTAGTCTTAGAGAAAGCTATCACCATCTATCGTCTACTGATCCGCGGGCCCTACTTTCGCTTTACTTAATCAAAATAGTATAATTACAGTTAAAATTCATATTTGACTCCCATCATCACTATCATGTTTATCATTAATCTAATTTCACTAAATAACCAAATTAACATGATAGTTTAAAGCTTAACGGTGCCATCAATCCAATAATGACTAATAATATCGATTATTTCCAAATCAGTCTCGATTTTATATCAAGTTTAATAACTAAGCTATAACTAGTTCTTAATTATATAATCATTCTCATCATATCATCCAAAATTCACAATAATGGTTCAATTACTATCACTTGGTTCTAAATCCATAAATCCACAAGTTACGATTCAAATCCTTTAATAAACTCAATTAATCCAATTTATCATATCATAGTAATATTCGAGTCAACTAACTTATATGTATTCCTTGCACAGGAATCTCAATCATAATCCACCTATATTTTCATTAGCATCATCCTCATTGCGTGAATACACTTCAAATAGAAAGGTGCAACATATACATATACATATATATCAAGGTACAATCAATTAAAGTTTAATCCATAACCTTCTATTACACAAAATTATTATTGATGCCTCAGAATCACAAACCAAGAGCACTATAGTGATTGTTGGAATGAGGAAAAGATTCTATTTTGGGGTTGTCAGAGCACCATCATCTGCCACTACCAAAATATCTTGCCACCACTAGCAAAGTGTTCCTCTAGAGCTCCTAATTCCAAATATCCACTTAGTTTCAAGTTTCACAGCCTGTGCCCCTCACACTCGAGCTTAATATTATCCAAATGAACTTCACCATTGAGCTTTGATCATAATCTTCCTATCACCGCCGCTATGTTTCACTGCGATCCAAGGCTTCCACGATGGTCTCTAAGCTAAGCTCTACCTAACCTTTGCCTCAGAACTAAGTTTGGCCAATAGAAAACAAGAAACTCACCAACCTTGTCGAAGCACCACTCTTGATCTCCACTCGTAGTGGTTCCCTGGGGGTCCTCGTTGTACATGGTGGTGTTGCTATGGAGTTGGCGAGAAGGAGAAGAAGATGGTTAGTTTTGTTGGTGAAAATGGCTGTCGAAGATGGAAATTGCCGAGGGGGGGAGTGAACTGCGAGGAGGAGGAGAAAAGGAAGAAAAAATGGAAATAGGAGAAAATGTGTTCTACCAAGTTTATAAAGTCAACTTTCCACTTATCTCCAATTGGCCCCAAATGTTGCCAAATCAACTCAATCAAGTTCCTTGAAATCCTTGAAAACTGCAGTTGACCCCATTAACCAAAATACTTACATACAAACCCTAAAAACTTCTTAAAATGTTAAAATAAGTTTTTCAAAATTATAAATATGACCCTAGAACTTTCCAATTTCTTGCAATTGAGTCCTCTTTCATTATTTTTTTAACCTTAAAATCTGACCAGTAATTCTATTAATTTCTAAATCCTTATTTTCAAAAATGTTGAATTTAGGGGTGTTACAGACTCTCTTCCCTAAAACAATTTAGTCCTTAGATTCTCATCTAAGTACTATTTCAACTAGCAGAAAATGAGTAGATTTGATCGATCGATCTAGATTCTTTCTTCATTACATTCTGCTAAAGTTTTTCTGTCATATCTCGATATATCTTCGTGTTTCTCAAATGCATCGTATATCATGATTTGTGCGCCTTATCTAACAATCTTTCTTTTGTTTCTGCTAGCACACATATATACATATTTATTTTTCTACAGAATAGAAGAAAACCTTGAATATTGGTATTGAACTTAGATTCTCCAAAAGGACCAACTTTCCTTCTGTTTCAACATAACACCCATTCTTAGGCTTTCTAATGCTTTTACTTTCAATAAGTGAGCTACTCTAGTCTTTCGACTCAAGGCATTAGCCATTATATTTGCCTTTTTGAGTGATAAGTGATGGAAGAATAATAGTTTTCTATAATTTTCAATCCATCACGCCGTCTCCTGTTCAAATTCCCATTTCAGTTAAATGATTGACCTTACTAAGTTATGTTAGTCAATGTGTCAGCTATTGTAGATAAGTGTTACACATTTCTTTGTTGATAGCTTATAAGATACAAAAAACTATAAACTCCTATCACGTTTTCTAGTCCTTTCCATTTGACTACCACCTCTATCTTAGAGGGACCACTTTAACCCCATCTTAGGATATGGTATGACCAAGAAAATCCATCTTCAATGTAATAGACCCTAATCTCGAATTACACATTTAGTTTAGGGAGGTGTAACTAGTATAAATAAATGCATAACACTAGGATCATATAAGGTAATATCGTAATTTCTAAAATTAAATTCATACCTTCTACCACTTTAGTAGGATTTGGTGCTGCTTCTCTTGTTAGGGCATAGGCATGAGCTCATACATTCGGTCTCCTACCAGCTCCTGCCACCTATTTTTGTTTCCCTGCAAGGGTTAGGCCTCTTCTTTTTGATCAATCTCTCAGGAAGTGTTGATCGCTTCTACAACCCAAGCATCTACCTTGCTTCTTCCAGCATGCTGATTCTTCATGGTTAGCTGCTCCATAAAATCCACATTGCCTTTGTGGTCTCTCTTGAATCAAATATGCCATCTCACCAGACTGAGGGGCTTGTTGGGCAATGCTTTCAATCTAAAGCTTTGACTATTTTCTTTTGACATTACTCTGCCCTTCAATATGCATCTTTTCCTTTCAGCCCCTATCCTCAATTTTTCTTATTTCTTGAAGCTTTAATTTAAGTTGCAATGCCTTGCTTACTGCTTTATTGTAGTTCAGCAGCTCGCAAGTAGCCGACCCTTTCTCAATTTTGATTGCAACCATTGCATGAATCATCAAGCTTGTCAACCTTTATCCTCTTGCTTGTAGGGAGCATATGGTATTAGTCGGCTAAAAGTAGGCTTATACTGACTAACAGACTGTGCACCTTGTACAAGATCCATAAACTCTTTTTCCCTTACTTGCTTTACCACTTTTGGCATATATTTGCTCATGAAGTCTCGGGTGAAGTTCTCCCAAGTTTGTTAGGTTTCTTTAGCCAGCCATTTCCAATCAATCATTTTCTATTAACTCTGGGTAGAAACTTTCAGAAGGAATGTGGTAAATCAAACCCTTTGTTCACTTTGATAATACATCATCTCAAAAATATTCTCCAAACTCTCAATCCACTCCTTGGCTTTTCTATCATCAGGGTTTTGAAACGAAGAAATTATTCCAATGCTTGATCTTCGGCTATCTCATTAACAACTTCTACTTTAGCACTTGGCTGTAGATTCTACAGCAAAATTCCCAATTCTTCTTGATATGTAGGGTTGGTTGGTTGTCTATCCGAAGGGTTTTGTGATACCTCTTTTTCTTACATCATTTGTGGGTAAGTAGGTGCCCCTCGCTGTGGAACTTGTCGATCACTAACTTGTTACCCAAAAGGTCTTCCCCTTTGACCAAAAGGTCTTTTCCATCATCCCGCCCTTAGAGGAACAAGTATACCAAAACTTCCTTGAGATGCCATCAATTCTACTAACTCTTCTAAGCTTTTGGAGATGAAAAGGAGAAAAGTTAGATGAAACCAAACCAAACTCAAGGAGACACAAGTCTAATCATCCAACAATATATGACAAAATCCTCAAGTGAAGTTCAACGCCTAGCTCATCAATGATTTAAGCCATAGTAAGCTCATCAATTCCGATCACAACAATTCTTCTCATGTAAACCTAGGTCATCAAAACCTAGGCTCTGATGCCACCTGTGACACCCACTCAGGGTAACCCTAAGTTGAAATATTAAAATAATTCAATCTTACATTTAAACTTGTAACACAAGCAATAAGCCTATAAAATTCTTTTTCAAAAGGTCGATAAGCTTATTAAGGCATTTCCAAATTTATCAAACACACATAGCAGCAGAATTCAAGTTCACCAACTCTTCAAAACATTACATACAAATCATAATTCAACTTCTTAACAAAATATATACAGGCTTCAAGACATCATGTCAGTCCTAACGTATCTCAGTGTCATTAAATCTAATTACATCATTCAAAGAGACCTATTCTATTACATGAAGTATTTCTTCATTCCCAGTCTGAACTTGACTTCTTTCATTTAACCCTGTTTGAGAGATAAAGAATGGGGGGGAGGGAAGTAAGTCTGAAGGACTTAGTGAGGGATATCATAACAGTAATTAAAAGAACCTGTCAAGAAAAAAGCATCTCAATAGTTTATAATTCAATATCAATACAAGAGCAAGTACAAATTAAGCAAGAACATATCATTATCCATCAAGGTACAAGTACGAACAAGTGATGCATATGATAGATGCATTTCAACAAATCCAGACGAGACAAGCTCATCAGAACAAATCTTATTCAATTCAATCGATCATATTCAAGTGTGACAGCTTGATACTAGTAGATGTCTAGGACTCTTCCCAGCACATCACTGATAGACGAAAGATGCCTATGAGTAGTCCTAACACATCATAGACAGATGAAAGATGCCCAAAAGTAGCCCTAGCACATCACCGATAGACGAAAGTTGCCTAGAAGTAGCCTTAGCACATCATTGATGCTTAGGAATAGCCCTGGCACATTGCTTATACCATGGAATGGCATTAGTATATAGCTGACAAACGAATGATACCTAAGAGTAGCTTTAGCATATCACAAACAGATAGAAGATACCAATAGACCTAGCAAAATTTAACCCACACTCGTGAGTACCCAAAAACATATGGGTAATGGGCTATGTTTCTCCAACCCAAAAAAATTGTGGGTTATTTTACTCGTACCCAATTTACCTACCATCTTTTAGCTTGGTCCACAAGTACCAGCAAGTAACCGTTAAATATTTTTTTTATTTTTATATATATTATAAATTTATATATAGTATATAATATGTATTTATATATAGTTACATATAAATATATTTAGTTAAATATATACTATATTATATATATTTACTTATATATAAATATTTTAAATCTAAATATTAATTTTTGATTTCATAAATTAAAAATCTATAGAAAATTAAATTAAATTATATACTAAAACAACTTGTTGTGCATATTCCCATGGATACAACATCTTCTTCCCTAAGGACAACAATGCTTGATTGATATTTAAATTTTCAATTCAAAAAACTTTTGGCATGTAATGGAATTAATTTTGAAATTTTGAGCGTGATGTACTTTAAATTTGGTAGATTTTGAATACTTAAGATATAAGTTTTAAACTATAATATTATTGATATGCTTTAGATATTTGTTCAATTTAATGTATGAAATTTGTAGTCTTTATTTTTTAGTTTTGTTTAGTTAATATTTGAGTAACATTATGTTTACCTTCTAAAAAAAACTACGGTTACCTATGGGTTATGGGTAATGGGTTCCCTACCTCGTACCTAATAAAAAATGGATAAAGTTATCCGTGAGTAAATTTACCCAACCGTTGGTACCCGTCATTGCGTTACCCACGAGTACCCAATGGCCAAGTCTAGATACTTAGGAGTAGCCCTAGCACATCACTGATACTCCAGAATAGCCCTGACACATCACTAATACCTGAACAAGTAAGTACAATTAAGCCAGCATGGCCATATAGGGACTGACAGGTATGCCGGCAAGCCATACGATAACAAGACAGGACAAGAACAGGTATTGATCAGAAACAAGTATAAGATAAGACAATAGAGAGTTTTGAGCACCAGAACGAACTAGTACAACTTATGACAGAGTGAAAATGAGTACTAACCAGCGCAGGGGTTTGCAAGTCAAATAATAGATCAAGAACAAGTACACAATCAAGTACAGATTTCAAGTAATTATGAACAAGTATATTCGAGCAAGTTAAATCCACACAAGAATTTTACTACAAGAACAGATATGTATAAAAAGTGCTAGATTGGCAGACTCTCATCTTTTGTAGTCTCAGAGAAAGCTATCATAATTTGCTGTCTACCGATCCGCAGGACCTACTTCCGCATTACCTAATCAAAATAGTATAATTATAGTTAAAATTTGTATTTGACTCCCATCATCACTATCATGCTTATCATTAATCCAATTTCACTAAATAACCATATTAATATGATAGTTTAAAGCTTAATAGAGCTATCGATCCAATAATGACTAATGAGATTAATTATTTCCAAATTAGTCTTAGTTTCATATCAAGTCTAATAACTAAGCAGTAACTAGTTCTTAATTACATAATCCTTCTCATCATATCATCCAAAATTCATAATAATGGTTCAATTACAATCACTTGGTCCTAAATCCATAAATCTACAAGTTACGGTTCAAATCCTTTAATAAACTCAATTAATCTAATTTATCATATCATAGCAATATTTAGGTCCACTAACTTATATGTGTTCCTAGTATAGGAATTTCAATCACAATCCACTTATATTTTCATTAGCATCATCCTCATGGCTTGAATATAAGCTTCAAATGGAAAGATGTAATACATACATATACATATATATCAAGGTACAACAAATTAAAGCTTAATCCATAACCCTCTATTACCCAAGATTGCTTATCGAGGCCACAAAATCACAAACCAAGAATGCCTTTGCGATTGTCAGAGCGAGGAAAAGATTCTATTTTGGGGTTGCCAGAGCACCGCTATCTACTACTGCTGAAAAATCTTGCCACCACCACCAAAATGTTCCTCTTGGGCTCCTGATTCCAAATATCCACTTAGTTTCAAGTTTCACTTCTTGTGGTCCTCACACATGAGCTTAATAGTGTTCAAATGAACTTTACCACTGAGCTTCGATCACCATCTGCCCATCGCTGCCACTGCATTTCACTGTTGTGCAAGGCTTCCACAATGGTCTCTAAGCTGAGCTTTACCTAACCCTTACCTTAGAAACAAGTTTGGTCGCCAAAAAACAAGAAACCCACCAATCCCACCAAAATACCACTCTCGATCTCCTCTCACGGTGGTTCCCTAGGGGTCCTCAGCCGTGTATGGTGGTGTTGCCATAGAGCTGGTGAGGAGGAGAAGAAGATGGTTGGTTTTGTTGGTGAAAATAGATGCTAAAGATGGAAATCACCGATGGGTGGAGTGAGCCACAGGGAGGAGGAGAAAAGGAAGAAGAAAGGAAGAAGAAATGGAGATGGGTGAAAACGTGTTCTGCCAAGCTTATAAAGTCAACTTTTCTCTTATCTCCAATTGGCCCCAAAAGTTTCCAAATCAACTCAATCAAGTCCCTTGAAATCCTTGAAAACTACAGTTGACCCCATTTATCAAAATACTTACATGCAAACCCTAAAAACATCTTAAAATGTTAAATCAAGTTCTTCAAAATCATAAATCTGACCCAAAAACTTCCAATTTCTTGCAATTGAGTCATGTTTCATTATTTTCCGAACTCTAAAATCCAACCAATATTTCTCTTAATATCTAAATCCTTATTTTTGAAAATGCTGAATTTCAGAGGTGTTACAAAAAATATATATAAAATATAATTTTTTATTCGTACTTATATACATATATATAAATTTCAATAAAATTTAATAAAGATTCATCATATGTTTCTCATTTTATACACATATAATTTATTATTATTTCTCATTTCTCATTATTTCATATATTCTTATTCTATACATATGTATAAATTTATTTAATGAATTTGGATGGCGATGCAATTTTGTTTCCCCCCAACTTTGTATTCCCTCCAAAATTTGGCCCATAAAAAATGTTAGCAATTATTTTTATTATTAGTTTGACATAATAGCTTAATTTGATTTCTTTCAAAAATTTGATTCTCACTAATAATAGGAATTCTCTTCATTTTTTCAATTTGTATAAATTTTAGCTTCTCTATTTTTTTTGTATAAATAATTTATAGCAAACTTAATTTCTTTTATCTTAGATTATCTGATGAATTGACATATAATTTTTTAAATTATTAAATGACTTTCTATTATAGTTAAAATAGTTAAATAACATATAATTTGGACTAATAAATTTTAGTGCTTGAGAATTTAATTTTTTATTGTAATTTATTTCAATCTTCTTTTAGAAAAATTTTAAAAGCTTCTTAAAATAAATAGTTAAAGATTACATACCTAAATAGCAAAAGAAAAGAAAGAAATCTAGTTTACCATAATACTTAATGAAAAGAAAACGATCCCTAATGTTAGGCCTGTGAATGTTACATTTTCTTTTTTTAATCATTGTATTGGTGAATCTAAGATTTTTATTACTTATAGATATCTATATGCTAATTGTGTGTATATTTTACTATATATATTGCTAAAATGAAGATAACTTTCGTAGTTTAATGTAGCGTAAAAAAGTATTAACTTAAACTATATTATTAAATTTAATGATTATTAACTTTGATGGACCTAAACAAGTTGTTCTTAAGAATTAGTTGGTCTACATATTATATTTCCTTCAAAAAATAAGTCTCTCTCCAAAAAAGAATTCCCCTATTATTTTTTTATTCCCTCCAAATTTTTGCTCCTCCCTTCATTTTGTTTATAAATAGTATATACAAAAATTACTTATTTTATCTTTTATTATAAGATGAATTCTGACGTATTATTATGTAAAAATTTAATTCTATTATTCTTTGTTATTATTTATTGGGACATTGTTTTTGGGCAAAAAGATTCTAGAAAAATTGTTTATAAATTCTAAAAACTTTAGTCTTTATGTGTAATTAATTTTATTTTAAAAAATAAAATATTTTGTACTAATAATATATTGATGTGGACAATTTGAACATGCATTTGTTGAAAATTTTCTACACTTAATTCATGCAAATTATTTTGAAATGATCAACTTGTATAACTTTAATATAGATGAAAATTTTGAAATTATTTTGAAATACTCATGACATTGTAATATAAACTTAGTAATATAGTTATAAGTTTAATAAAATTATTTTTTATCCCCATATATTTAATTAAATATTTGAAGAAACGTTCACATCCTTAACCAATTTTTTTATATCGTTGAAAATTTATATTGAAATTCAAAACTATCCTTTAAAAGCTACTTTGATTACTTTTTAGAAAAAAAATACCCTTGGACTTATTTATAACTTTAACATGGGGGTTTAACTTCAATATTATTTAAATTACTCAGAATAAATTTAAATAATTTTATTAATAATTTTTTAAATATTAAATAATCTTTCAATTGAAGTTGAATTAAAAAAAATAAAAATTTAAAATCATCAACATATCTAAAGTAATTTAATCAAATTTAATTAAACATATTTGTTAATCATAAAATAAGAATAAAAATCAAATCCATCTTTTAATTAAATATGATTTTGTTTTTAAATTACATCTCAATATTATTAAAATATAATCATATATAAAATAATTTAATTAGATTAAGTTGACTATATTTATTAAATATAAAAAATATTTATTAACTAAAATAAATAATTTAAAAATAAAAATAAGATCTAAAAATAGCATACTAACAATAGTAATTTTAAAATTTCAATTTCACCATATCAATAAAAATGTTATTTATATCATATCTTGTTTCTTCCTAAAACACAAATAAATAAATAAAAAATTCTCAATTTATTTTCTATTTACGATTCAAAATACAAACAAACAACCACAATATTCTCAAACCCCATTCCAAAAAATCATTTAGCTAAAATATTTTGATAAATTAATGCCCCAATTCATAAATAAACAAGCCCTAATTTAAACTAATTTCATTAAATTTATTAATTAGTAAAAAATAAATAAGTCAAAATGTGTGTGATCTAGAGTTTTAATCAAAATAAAAATAAAGTCTAAAATTTTATCCTAACAATATAATTTTAATGATTTTAAATAAATAAATATTTTTAACTATAATATTGAAAAATATACGTATACATACATATATATATATATTCTTTTTCTTCCTTCTCCCCCTCCCCTACCTATCCTTGCCTCCTCCAATCAACCCCCCACCCCTCCCCCATCCCTCAGGCTGAGCCATGGCCAGCAATGGCCAAGCAGGCCACAGCCTAGAGGCCAGATCTAGCCATGGGCTGTGGCCTGCCATGGCCGATCGCTGGCTATGGTCATGGCTAGGCAACCATTGGGGGAGGGGGTGAGGTCCTATTATTCATGTATATATTTATATGATATATTATATATATTTATATGATATATATTTTATATATTAATATTAATATTATATATATTTATATGATATTTATATTGATATATAAAATTTTTAATTTTTCTATGAGAATTTTGTTATATATTTAAAAACAATATTATTTTTTTAAAATTTTTTAATGAAAGTTGATTGGGCATTTCAAATTTTGTGGAATTTTTATAAATAAATTAAATTTTTGGGCCTGTTGGGTAATTAACTTATTTTAATTTAATTATTTTGCTCGAACACTAATGAAAGTTGAGGTGTGGTCCCAAAAGTACCAAAAGTGCATATCCCCTATCCAATGGGATCAAAAATGTAATTTTTTCAATGTAACCAAACTCTACGTTAGCCCCCAAAAAAAAAAAAGAAAAAAGAAAAGTAAAGGCTTCATTGAGATGGTAACAATTTTATTGGGCTAGTTACAATTTACCTCCTATGATTTGTGAAATAGGCATCAATTTCTTCTGTGAAAAAAAATATACAAAATAACTTCCGCACACTACCTCCCCTCCACATTTGTCGCCCATTTAACATAATTTTAATATAAAATGACCAATTTTCCATTAATCATTTCACATTTATACAATTCAATTTAAATAACTTTTTATTATCATATTTTATTTTTCATTTTTTTTTCTTTTCTTTTCATTCTCATTTCTCTCTTCTTCCATTATTTCATATATTTCTTATTTTATACATGTATATAAATTTATCAATGTTTCTCATTTCTCATTATTTCATATATTCTCATTTTATACATATCTATATAAATTTATCTATAAAATTTTAAATAATTTTTATTTTTATCTTTTTTCTTTCTAATTATTCACACATGTATACTTATTTTTTCCTGCTTATACTTATTCACATATATGTAATATACATATATATAAATTTATCAATAAAATTTAAATTACTTTTATTTTTATCTATTTTTTCTATTTATTCATTCCTAATTAAATAATATTTAATATTTATAAAAATATATAATATAATTTTTTATTCATACTTATAGACATATATAGTGTGTATATATACATCACAAGAAAATAGGTTAATTGCAGCATATATTTTGGGACGGTTTTGTCTCAACCGCCGCAAAATATTAATTTGGCAGTGATTAAGCTATGATTTATTCAACTCACTGTGGAATTCATAATAAATGGCTGCAGTTAGTGTAATCGCTACTGAATAAATAACTTCATGCTGGTTTTCCTGCACCATCACAACTAATAATATTATTTCTTTTGCTTATTAGATTGCCCTTTGTTTTTTACTTTGAAAAGTTTTGTTCATAATTTTTTTATATATATACATGTAATGCCAATTAATTTTGATAAGTATTTTTTCTATAAATTTATAAAATAAAGTGTTTTATATTATAAGCTCTTCTACAATATGTAAAGAGGTATTTACTTATTTTTAAAATTTGAACATATTCTTATAATAATCTAGACCATATGAATTTTAAGTTTTTATTTTATTCATACATTGCAAGGCTTATTTTAAAAGATAAAATATGATATTTTTATAAGCATAATTTTTTTTATAATATATTTTCATTAAAAACTTAGCCAAACATCCACTTAGTCTATATTTTTACTTATCTATTAATATTAGATATATTTTTTGATTAATGAAATGAATTATTATATATTTTCTTTACCCAATACTCACAATGCAAAAATATTACTCCTTTACCTAACAATTTATATATATACAAATATATAAAAAAATTTGTTTGCTTCATGCAGCTATATTATATAATTATCCCACACTTTCTATTTATTTCTTTTACTTCATTATTTGATACTCTTATTTTATTTATTCAAATGACAATTACTATTTTATTTTTAAAAATAATAATATTATTCTAAAATATTCTAATAAACTAATTATGTCACATCATTAATTTTCAAAACTTATTTTTAATAGTGCAAAAAAATTCACACCTTTTACTTTTTCAACTAATATTTTTTATAATTTTATTTTTTTACATTAAGAATTAGGGGTATAAATAAGATGAGACAATTCACGAACAATTCGAGTTCATCAATTAAATGAGCCAAACTGAGCTTATTAAGTATAAGTATCTATGCACATATCTACATGTTACCTATATTAATAAATGCTAGATGTGGCCAAGTTGGTAACGAAATGTTTATTTTTGAATTAAAATATTATTTAACTATTTGTAACAAAATATTTTGTTACATAAACACTAGTAACTATACTTAATTAAATAGATAATATCATTATATTATACATAGGTAACGAAAAAATAAAATGCAACAAAATTGCCAATATTTTAGGAACTAAATATTTCATTATGTTATAAAAATATATTGTAACTAATACACTTTTTTGTTAATAATATCATATTTTTGGTAATGATACATTTCATCACCATAAGTCCAATATTCATAACGAATCATAAATTTTGTTACTAAGACTTTTTGCGAAAGGCTTTAGGGCACTAAACTTAAGTAACGAAAAATTCGTTACTAATATTTTGGGTAATGAATTCCAGCGTTATGGTAACGAAATTATTCGTTACTAAAATTGTAATTTGTTGTAGTGTGTGTGTATATATAATAAGAACAGCTCGTTTAAACTTGCAAGCTTTTCAAGCGAAATATTGTTAAACTTGACTCGAATTCGAAAAGTTCAAGTGAAATACAAGCTTTCATCAACCGAGCTTGAACCATTCACAATTCATCTTATCTCATTTATACCCCTAATCAAAAGGTAGTTCTCATCTACTACTAGAACATGTAAATCTTATTTTTAGATTAAAAATAGGAAAAGGAAATACAAAAATAGTCTATATATAATACTAGCATATACCCCGTGCTATACATGAATTAAACTAATTATAATTAAAAATATAATTTTATACATTATTTTAATTTTATGAAAATTAATCCATGAACTGAAATTTTTTCCAGAAAATAACAATTTATGAAATGTCAAGGATAATTAAAAGTCATGCTCTTATCATAATATCATTATTTCTATAAATATACAGGATAAAAATACAAAAAATGGTTATATTTTTTCATTATAAAGAATAACTTAATAAATATAATATCTAAAAAGATGAAAAATGATGAACAATATTAAGGACATAAAAGCCTATTGTACAATAGAGAATCAATTCAAACCAAAGGTACAAATTTTATTAAATTATTTCAAAATGTAAACATTATAAAAAATAAAAATTAATTGACATGTGTAAAAAAATGTGGTCAAATATCATTATTTATTTTCCCATAAATCATTCTTATCTAGATTATCCTCTTCATAAATAAAAAGAAAAGAAAAAAAGATTGAAATCTATGGTTAACTTTGATTTATCAAAATATTGATTATAAAAAATAATAAAAATTGTGATTTTCACTTATAAATATTAAAAAGAATAAGAAAAAACTGAATATATGCAATTATTTTTAATATATATATTTTATTTTATGTGAACTACGATTGCTTTTATTTTTAAGTTTCATCTATCCATTATTTTTTTAATGCATATTTCCATTTAAGAAAATTTCTAGTTATTAGGTTCTTTTTTTCTTTTGCATTTTGAATCATAAATAGTAAAATTAAAAAATAAATATGCAAAACAAATTATTTAATAAAATTAGGAATACAACTTTTTTTTTTTTTTTTTGTATTTTTAGTTACAATACATTCCCATTATTCTTGACTCCTTGGTATTTCTTTCAGAGGCTTGAAAAATATGTTTTCTTTTCCAAGAAATAGTTAGGGGTGTAAATGGATATTAAATGGATCCAATGCACTATTTTCATATTTGTATCCGCTTAATTTTTTGAATATTCGGATACGAATATGGATTTGATGGAAATTTAAAAATGATATTTGAATTCGTATCCATTTGATATCGATCGAATTCGGATATATCTGTATTCAATTATAATTATTTAGATTTATTCATATTTTGTTAAACTTATCTATATTTGAATTATATTTTTATATTCATATTCGATGATAATTATTTAGATATTTATTTACAAATATTCATATTCGATGATAATTATTTAGATATTTATTTACAAATATTCAAATACGTGAGTCTATAAATTTATAATAAAAACATATTTTAATTAATAGAATGAACAGTATAATTTCATTAAAAAGAAAGAAATCAAATAAATAGCATAATTTTTAATTAATAATTGATCATTACTACTTATTAACAATAATAATGACATTAGAGTGTATTAATTATAAAGTCAACCAACAATAATTATATTAATTAAATTTATTTTTTAATTTTTTTCTCTATATTACAATAATTTTTTAAATTTATTCTTTTTTCTTCTCAATTCTTCCATTATAATTTATATATACATTTATCAATTATGAGATTTTTATTAAAAAATATAAATACTATATTATTTAATAAATATATATTTGGAGAAAATATTAAACGAATCATATATGCATTTATTATATTCGTATCCATTTATAATTGGATATATACTAATCGAATATGGATAAGATCCACTTTAAACGAATACAGATAATTTTATATGAAAAGATACAAATACGAACGGTAAATAAATTTTCGAATATCCATTTACTGCCCTAGAAATAGTTGATATTTTGATGTCTTGATTGATGAATAATAAAAAATTTGAATGAACAATGAACAACCAAGAATCTAAATGAATAATGAAGTACTTGTAATTTATCTATAGAATTTTAAAATAATATATAAATTGTTCTCCTGCCTCTCATTATTGAGATGTCTCTTCATATAAACAAAATCCACTCTATGTGGTTGATGCACTGAAAAGAAATTTAATTTTTCAAAAAAATTTTATTTTTAATAATATTCATTTTACTTTATGTAATTAAATAGCAAAAAATATATTTTAGTATTTTAAAAAATAATTATTTAGTAACATAAAATGAAGGTTTCATTAATTGAAATGTTAAATTTTAAAGATAATTTATATAACTTGACTAAATTGTAGAGTATCACAATTTACTAACTTTAAATTTATAGATTTTTAAAATTGTTAAATTTTAAAAAAGTTAATAAAAAATGTAATAAACGATGAAACAAAATATTTTTTTTATTTAGAATGCTTTTAAATTATATATTTTAATATGATATAAGCAAACCATTTTTTTAAATATAAAAAAATTAATATGATCTCACTATTAATGCAGAGGTCGAGTAACAATTTTTACAACACGTAAGGGTTTAAAATATTAATTATTTGTGAGTATGGTAAGATTTCACTTTCGTGCAGCTTCAATATGCATTTCACATTGAATAAAAGGTTGTTGAATTTTGTGGGAATAGAATTCTTTTTGATTCTATTTTCCAGTATCTTTGTTTTACGTCCACTGGGTTTTGTCACTTTTGAGGCTTTGTGAAGTCATTGGTTGGTACCTTGAAATTGATTCTCATCAGCAAACAACTTTAGTTAGATTGAAAATAAATTTTAGAGATAGTATATATGTATTACAATTGGTTCTTTTAAGATTTTTTCGCAGGAGGAGGAGGAGGAGGAGGATGTGGCGCTAAAAAACTTTGGCGTCGTTGCAGCTGTTTTTCCGGGATAAACTTCAAATCTCAAAATACTTTCAAAAAATTTTGTGTTTTTTCAGATCATTACTAAAATAATATTTTCTTTTCTTAAAATATCTTTTCAAAACATATTACAATAGTAAATACTTCAACTTTCAAAAGAAGTTTAATTTGTAATTTTTTGAGGTAATATTTTCTCTTCTCAAATTAAATACCTTTTCAAAACATATTATAATTGTATACATTTTTAATTCAATCATTATTAATCCCCTACACATTTAGATATAAAAAAAATTCAATTCATCCCAAAGACTTGGCTCATGTGACAGTTAAAGTAAAAATTGTCACCCCCTAAAATACTTCCCAACAAATCATTTCATCTTAAATTATTCTCCCATCACCTCCAAAACAATTGCAAACAAATATCATATTCTCCAAATCCACTATCAAAATATATTCTTCAAAAATATTTTCTCCGAAACAATCAAAACATAAGCAAGCAAGCAAACCCACCCTTGTATTACTTTCTTCGTTAGTTACTGATCCCAGTACTAATATCTCAATTTGAAAAGTTTAATGAAATGGCAAGGGTCAAAAGATAAAGATAAAAATGAAGGACCTGACCTAATTAAAAATGAAGGTAACAACTCTTGGTTCACTCCACACAAACAATATCGTAATTACTTCCCTCATTTCGTGTATTATTTTTAAAAGATACACTAGCTTTAATACAAAACTATTGATATCGCATTCAACATCTGTATCAATTACAGTATCTTAGTTGACAGTTGACAGCTCGAATGAAGATTGTTCGCTAAGGCTTTGACATTGTGAATATTCAAAATGATATGCCTTTTTTTGGTCCCCTGTCGTTGTACTTAACTAATACTAATTAAGACATTTCACCAATTTAGCTGCTATCGGAAGTTGTGTATTAATTAGGTCCATAATCGTATCTCAAATTAAATAACTTTAGTCAATATCATTGCATTTTATTTTTGGTATTTCATTAGGGACATATGTAGAGAGTATATGCCTTTCATTGATTGAATCCGCAGTGATAAAGCACTCTTCGTGCAAGATTTATAGGAATGGATCGATTCTTATTTTTCATCTAAATCCGTGCGACATACGATTGGTGATAAATTAGTATAAGTATAAATTATCTTATTCACAATTGGTTTTGTTAATTAAATACCATAACTACAGCCCGACAATTTGTGCTGCGTTATTTACTAGTATTTAGATAATTTGATATTATTTTTAGAGGCATACCTCATGTCTACTGTTACATAAAATTAAAAGAGGAAGTTTCGTACTTTTTTTGAGAGATATATTATTTATTATGTAAAAATATCTAAAATAATAAAATACAACAAAAACAATTTAAGGGGGAAAAAAACCTATCAATCAATGGAGAAGACAGACCAAAATAGACAATAGTCACAATACATTCACAATATATATCCATAACAAAAACTCAAAGATTGAAGAAGTCACCAAACCATTCCACCAACTAGTGTTTCTACAACTACAAAGGATTAAAATCACTAAAAAAATAAGTTAGTGATAGAATAACGAGTTACAATATAAAAGTTTTTACTAATTAATTATAGGTATTAAGGAATAAAAAAATTTATTTTATCACCTAATAATTTTTGACAAGAATAGTACTTAAATTGTCACTATTGACAATTAGTTCGCCCCTATAATGATAATTTAGTAACAATAAAAATTTTATCACAAATTATAGTGGCAATTTTTATTGTCATTAAGTTGTTACCCTAGGGGTATCACTAAGTCTTAATGGTGATAACTTAAAATATTAACTTTTGGCATTGATGAGCCATATTATGAGAAGACAAAAATTATTGTCACATAAAAATTATCAGTAGTAACAAAATATAAGCTATTGTCTCTTAATATATATCTCATTAATAACAAATTTTACATTATTACTTATTATTTGGTCACTAATATATCAATTTTTTGTAGTGAAAATTTAAAATTTTTCAATAAAAATATTTTAATATTTAAATCAGAAATAATTTATGAAAACGATTTTGTAGAATATGGATTTACAAAATGGAATAAACATACCAGGTATTTTTCTAAATCATGTTATTTATATGATCTCATTTGATGACTTATCATATTTACTCAAGGCTTGATTCTTAAATTTCATATTTATACCCACAATTATCACTATAATGGCTCAACTTTCCGTCTCAAGGTGAACATATCGTAACTTCAATAATTTCACTTTGAATCATTTATTTCATTTTTTGTTTGATTTCTTATTCCAACTCAATATATATATATATATATTAAGTGTATCTAATTTTAATTAATTATTTTTATAAAAAAATACTTAATATATGTGTCATGTATTCATAGAATAAAATAAGAGATGAAATATAAATTAAAATAAAAAATCCAAATTGCAATATTTTGTAACTTCTGCGTTGGGCTAATTGAAAAAACCATCCTCCCTTCCCCCGCCTCAATAGCTGCTCTCTCATGTATCGGCATCTCGGCTCAGCTGCGTCTCACCTTTTCTGCTTGACTGAAGAGCTCGTCTTTCTTTTCCGGTTTGGGCTTACTAAAAGTCCAATTCAGTTAAGTTGGGCCATAGGCCTAAGTCCCAACACAATTGATGGCTGAAAACTACATGTTACATGCATGAATAAAATTCTAATCTTTACGGGGGCTTTATCTTTGTTGATATCGTTTAGGGCTATATATGGATATTAAATGAATTAAATATACTGTTTTTATATTTGTATTTGATTAAATTTTTGAGTCTTTGGATATAAATACGGACTTGATAGATATTTATACATGATACTTGAATTTGTATCTGTCGGATACTGGTTGAATTCGAATATATCTGTATTCGATTATTGTAGACGGCTTAATTTTTGAGCCAATTAAAAAATGACATGTGTAAATAATATATTATTTATTATTTAAAATTTTCTATTTAAATATTAGAATTTATTAAATTAAATTTCAAATAATAAATAGTTAATTTTAATTAATATTCTAATATTTATACAAAGCAAATGTTGACAAGTGTTAAGATGGAGATATATCATGTCAATCAAATCAAATCTAGTGGCCTAGGAATCTCAAAGCTAATCAATTTGGGACACTTGGCACATCCATGTACGTGGACTAATCAAGTCAAGAATATTTGATATTATCTTTTAATATATGCATCAAAGAGATAATTATCAAATGTGTTCAAGTTATTTTGGAGTCTCCTGCTGAACACCTATATAAAGGGATGACTAGAGACTCATATGGACATATTCATATACAAACATATTCATATATTTTCAAGCCCCAAGACTTAAGTCTTTAAGCTTCAAGTTCTTACTGCGACGACGTATTGCTATCGCAAAGGTCCCATACCTCTACAAAGTGTCAAGTCATCAAGTCCTTTGATCTCGGAGTTAAGGTTCGGGTTTCAAAGAAATTTCGTAGTATCTTTTACCAAGTCAAGGGATACTACACCATATATCCAAGAACAAGCTTTAAGCCCTTAGATCTTATATATATATCGGGAGAAGAATCAGGGGATTAGTTTTGTTAGGAAATTTATATTTTTTCTCTGATAAATTGTAATTCTCATATATTTTTTTTATTTTTATATAAATTTAATTTGTCCATTATTTTTTTCTTTGTCTTGTGATTTAATTTTGCAGACAACGAAATTTGTGTGAACAAATTTCTGGCGCGCCTGGTGGGACCCGAATCTACCCCTCATCTCTTTCTCCTGTTCGAATTTTGAAGATATTTGCAATCGCTCAATGGCACCTAAGAGAAACCAACTCGCCTTGGCTAGGAAAGATGTTGTCGATACCATTGACCCTGCTGCTGAATTTGTCAATCAGCCCATAACTGAGGGCAAGAATACTGATTTATTTCCATCTGATGA
>JACGDI010000656.1:362614-490504 GCA_014898725.1 Jacaranda copaia | reverse complement strand
CAAATAATAAATAGTTAATTTTAATTAATATTCTAATATTTATACAAAGCAAATATTGACAAGTGTTAAGATGAAAATATATCATGTCAATCAAATCAAATCTGGTGGCCTAGGAATCTCAAAGCTAATCAAGTTGGGATACATGGCACATCCATGTACGTGGACCAATCAAGTCAAGAATATTTAATATTATCTTTTAATATGTGCATTAAAGAGATAATTATCAAATGTGTTCAAGTTATTTTGGAGTCTCCTGCTGAACACCTATATAAATGGATGACTAGAGACTTATATGGACATATTCATATACAAACATATTCATATATTTTCAAACCCCAAGACTTAAGTTTTTAAGCTTCAAGTTCTTACTGCGATGACGTATTGCTATCGCAAAGGTCCTATACCTCTTCAAAGTATCAAGTCATCAAGTCCTTTGATCTCGGAGTCAAGGTTTGGGTTTCAAAGAAATTTCGTAGTATCTTTTACCAAGTTAAGGGATACTACACCATATATCCAAGAACAAGCTTTAAGCCCTTGGATCATATATATATCGGGAGAAGAATCAGGGGATTAGTTTTGTTAAGGAATTTATATTTTTTCTCTGATAAATTGTAATTCTCATATATTTTTTTTATTTTTATATAAATTTAATTTGTCCATTATTTTTTTCTTTGTCTTGTGATTTAATTTTGCAGACAACGAAATTTGTGTGAACAATTATAATTATTCAGATGCATTCATATTTGATTTAAATTACCCTTATTCGAATTATTTTGTGGATATTCATATTCGATGGTAATTATTTGGATACCTGTTTATGAATGTCAAAATATGTGAATTCATTAACCAATAAAAAATACATATTTTTTAATTAATAAAAGAAACTATATAATTTCATTAAAAAGGAAGCAATCAAATAAATAGCACAAATCTAATCAATAATTGACATTATAATTGATTATTAGTACTAATTAATATTAATAATAACATTTAAGTATATGGAATATAGAGTTAATTAACTCACAATAATTTGTGTTGATTAACTTCATTCCTCAATTTTTTTTTTCTATATTACAATTATTTCTTAAATTTATAATTTTTTCTTCCCCATTATTCAATTTAATTTATATATACATATATGAGTATGAAATTTTTATTGAAAACTATAAATAATATATTATTTAATGAATAAATTTTTGAAGTGAATATTAAATGGATCGGATATATATTTACTATATCTGTATACATTTACAATTGAATATCTACTAATCAAATATGGATAATATTCGTTTTAAGCTTTTGCGGATAATATTTTACATAAATCAATACAAATACAAACAGTAAATAAATTTATGAGTAACCATTTACAACCATAATATCGTCCTTATATTTTTATGTATGAAATTTGAAATTCAAATTCTAATAAATTCTTGATTCGCGTGAGTATATGTAAATAACCAAAAAGAAAAGAGGCCTCATTCTTATGGAAAATTCTTGCCTGCAAAAAAATTTATACAAAAAACAAAAAAAAAAAATAATAATATCATGTCAATATATTGTGAATTTTGTTATTAAGGTAATCTCCTAGTCAACGTACATTACAATTTACAACACTCCATAGAGAAAAAATTCCCCAATTTTAACAACCGACCAAGACATCATCAGCTTCTGCAAGTAATATACGTAAACGGAGGAGAAGGCCAACATATGTACTGAAATCTAAAAGTAGAAGTTAGCAGCAAGTGTATGGATTGCGAGTGGACAATAATTATTTACTTAAAAATATTCTAGAGAATTTTTTTTTTTTTAAATTTTTTTGACCTACTTAAAAATTTATTTTCCATCCATACTGGCATACCGTTACGAACATACAATAACGTAGAAAAGAGAAAAACGAGATTTTCTTGACACCCCTAAATTAACTATCCATCATTAAGAATCATTATTTAAAAAGAAAAAATCAATCCTAATAAATATCTAAATTAATCTTTCATTTTTAATTATAAATTTTTTTCCCAAACATTTTATAGCTTAATTTTCACAAAATAACATGCTATTCAATGCGCCAATACATGGTTTATTTGTTAACTATTGTGTCGAGCATCCACGTTGAAATCCTCCCCTTTTAACACACAGCCACCCGCCCAGGCTCTTAACAGCTATATATATACTCCATGCATGGACTCAAACCCCACGTCCATCTCTGTCTCTCTCTCTCTCTCTCTCTCTCCCTCTCTCTCGACTAAGCAATTATACAATGGCGGTTTCAACCTCCAGGTCAGGAAGAAAGACCAAAGAGTGCAAACGAGAAATTAGCCCCGACAGAACCATTGTTTGGACTGAACCACAAAATGCCAACCTCAAAAGATCAGTGCCCGTTTTGTATTATCTCTCCAGGAATGGCCACCTCGACCACCCCCATTTCATCGAGGTTCCTCTTTCCTCTCCTCAAGGTCTCTTTCTCGCAGGTAACTAATTAAACATATTATTTTCAAATTAATTAAACCACCAAACAAGTCATTAATTCACGGTTTTCTTTTCGGGTTTGAATTCTTTTGATGTTTTGCTTTTCTATATAGATGTCATTAATCGCTTGAATGTTCTTCGTGGGAAAGGCATGGCCACCATGTACTCCTGGTCTTGCAAACGGTACGTAATACTAAATTTATTAGTATTTTTTTTTTAATATTCAATTTCTTTTACAATTCTTTTGGGTTTAAATTTCCCTTGGAAATTAAACTCTGATTCATTTTGAACATGATCCAGGAGCTACAAGAATGGCTTCGTTTGGCACGATTTATCGGAGAACGATTTCGTCTACCCCGCGCACGGCAATGAGTACGTTCTAAAAGGATCAGAGCTTCCCGAGAAGGCATTTCTGGAAATGGGTTCTTCTTGCCCTCCGCCGGCAAACCGAAGAACTGACAGCGACGATCACCTAGATTATCTCCGGGCAACGGACGGACGGCGGCGCAACCAGTCATGCAGCTCCATCGACTTCGAGTACAACGTTTACAAGGCCGAGTCGTACTCCTGCAGATCAGGAGCCGCCGACGCCTCCACACAGACAGACGACAACGGTCTCCGCCGACTCAGACCTCTCACTGAGATAGTGGAAAAAGGGAAGGGCAAGGAACTGCACCGAGACGAGATGGAGATCTCACCACCGCCGTCCGATTCGAGCCCAGAAACTCTGGAAACCTTCGTGGCAGCCGACGGGCGTGTGACAGTGAGGGCAGAAACAGCGAACGGCGAGGCAACGGCAGCGAATAGCCATAACCAAGATCAGATGGAGAGGTGTAGGTCGTCCGTTCTGATGCAGTTGATCTCATGCGGTTCGATGTCGTTCAAGGACTGCGGGGCCGGGCAGGGCCTCGGTCTGATGGGGCAGTACAAGATTAGGATGACACGTGGCGGGGGTAGCGCAGAGAGCGGGAGGGGGAAAGCGGAGGAGAAAGAGTACTTCAGCGGGAGCATAGTGGAGACAAAGAAAGAGGAATTTCCAGCTGATCTTAAGAGGTCCACTTCTTACAATGCGGATCGGTGAGTATTTTATTAGTTTGTACGCACAGGAAAATTACATACTGGGTGCATTACTATGTTTGTTACTACACCTACATATATATATATATATATGGGGCATAATATCCTTTGTTTTTTTACTTGCTCTGATTCTGACTTTGGGTACAGCTCATCACATGCTCTTACCTCTGTTTGATTCTCTATTTTTGTTTGTCAGGGTAGTCTGCCCTTGTGAAATCAATATATATTTACCAACTTTGTTTCTTTAACTTGTGAACTTGAACCCCTTTTATTTTAACTAGCCGTCCATCTATTACAATTATTATTATTATTATTAGAAGCAGTTATTGCACACTCCATGCATGTGAATCTAATAGAATAATTAATTTATATAAATAAATACAATATATATTTAAACTTATAAAATTGACATCAATAAAATAAAATAATCAAGATATTTGTATTCATTAAACAAACTTCAATTGAAATTTGCAGTAAAATAAATTGAAATAAAACAATATAAATGGAAGAAAATATATTTATAGTAAGGAGTTAAAAAAAGGAAAAAAGTTGTAGAGAAATAGGGAAATATGTATAATCTTCATAAATGGTTGTGTATATATAGGGCTAGTTTGCTTTAATTAATGTAATTATGAATGACATATAAATAAATGGATATGTTTTAAATCTATTAAGATAAAGCAATATAATTTCACGTTTGATTGGTAAGATTAACTGAAAAATAAATTAAAACAAAGCATATAATTTTACGATTATAACCTTTTATTATTTATTTTAATAATCTTTTTACATATTAAGTAAGGGTAGTTTGATTTTTTTTGAATCTTATCTACAAACCCAAGGAAAATGTATTAAGCCTCTCCTTTCTTGATATTTATTTCAACTTAATATAGGGTCAATGATTTATTAAGAACCCTATATCAAGATAAATAAATAATAAATTAGGAGTGATTATGCATTTATCAAGTATAACCAATTCAAGCAAACAAGTCCATAAAGTACTGATAGTCATGGGATTGTAGATTAAAATAAAAATAAAAGTATTTTAAAAAAATACATAAAAATACATTAAAAGGGGATAGAAATTTTATTAATAGTGTAGATTATTATTGTTGTTGTTGTTATGATTGTTAAGGATGTGAGAATTACAATCTATACTCTGATACTCTGCATGCATGTATTGTTATGGGTTCGAAGTAGAGATTCGTGTTTTTGTCGTAACCTTATTCAAATGGGAGTTAGCTGGGACTCAAGCATTTTTCAAAAAGTTGACATGAGGTACATTGGGTTTGGGTGGATTAGGTCAAAATACACATTCTTTTGACTCGATTGACTAAATTGCTCACAGCTAGTTAGTTAAACTAATCTAAAACTATCAATTTAAATCATTCATTCTAATTTATATTTTATCTCTTATTATTCTTTATAATTATATAAAATGTATATTAAATATTTATTTATATAAATAATTAATTAAAAATTAGATATATTTGACACATCTACGTTAAGGACTAGGAGATGAGATAAACATAAAATAAAGATCATAGAGTAAAAATATGAAAACGGATTACACACAGGTTCATGGATTTACAATTAAAGCACACGTATTTAAGCATTATACATATGGAAGCAAATACACACGCACACACACACATATATATACGGCATATCTTGACATTATTTTCATATATTTTGCTTCTATTATTTATAAATTATGTAACAATTATTATATATATCACTGTATTGTTCAATTTACAATCAAGACACTGTATTATATATTATGTACTGAAATCAATATTTTCTAAATTATTAAGATTTTTTATTTTTTTATTTGTATGACGTGCAATGAAGACATAAACAATTTTGATATAAGTTTTATTTACGAACATTTGTTAAAATAGAATATCAATATTCAATAGGTTTTGTATGATATGTATAATAAGTGTAGCTTCAAACGCCCAAGTATATACTATTTGTTAAATACGTGCCAATAATAATAATAATAATAATAATAATAATAATAATAATAATAATAATAATGAACATTTTCTATCATTTATATGTACATATTGTGTAAGGGTGTAACATGAATTTTCACTTATACAAGTTGTAAATGTGCACGTTTTGCTTTTGCAATCAAGGAGAGGACTCCAGGGAATTAACGGGAACCATGCCCAGGGCTTGCAAAATGACTCGTGAGCAAATGACAATTGGAACACATCTTTAATTTGGGGTAGCAATTTTTGTATATTTAGCTGTGTGATAGTTGGTAAAAGAATGGCCATGAAAAATTAATATTACTTTTTTTGATTATTACTTTGAGCCCTTTTTTTCATTCTCTATTTTATCTTTTATTTCAATTTTTTATATTTATATTAAGTATATTTATTTTTAAATTAATTAATTTTATAAAAAATATTAATACACATATGATATGTTTATTAAATAAAATAAAAAATTAGAATACAGTATATAAACTTTCTGATTATAAAAAAATATATCATTTAATTCTTGATCATTTTTAATTTATGCCCCTGGGAAAGTCTCATTCATTTAACCCATCCAATTGTGCATTTATTAATTTCAGTGACATGTGGCCCGAACAAGGGATAGGGATAGGGACAGGCGTGACAGTACTTGGAATACGGAGGCCTTCAGTACCCACTGCATGTCCTTTGTTCTTAGCGTATAAAAGAAAGTTGCCCTATATAACTCTATGAGAGAGTATCTACGATCTATACCCTGCATTTGTTTCCATTATTTATTAAGAAATTTATACAGAAAAAAGAAAGCCATGAAACTTTTTCCCTAGAATTCAATTTCTATGTTTGGTGGATTTAATTTTTGAAATTAATTGGGTGGCAGGAGCCTCAATTTGGAACTTCCAGAGAAAGAGATTGAGGGCGTGAAAGCCAAGTGCATTCCAGGAAAACCAAAGGCTCCATCCTCTTAGCCACTGAGTCCATCGTGAACTCTCTTGCAGCATACATTAGTACCATAAATGGTTGTATTTGACAGGGCAGGTAGTAAATTTCTTATGTTATGGTGGTCAGTTATGTCTTTCTCCATCTTCAAATTCTCAAAGGTGAATTGTAGTTATTATGTGTTTAATGCCCTGTGAATGATAGAATGAGAAAAATGTTACGCTTTCAACTACAATTCCCACATTTGAGCTGTGCGCCCCACCTGCATGGCGGCTATCTAAGTGGGAAGCCGAGCATATGACACCTAAAAGGAAGTTATTTATCTCTCAACTTACAAGCCCTTGTTTCCTTTGCTGGATGAAGTGGGAGTCCACATCCCATTTCATTATATATATATATATATATATATATTGTATGACGCTAATTACAAAAAGAAAAAAAAAAAAATACTTTGCATGATGCTACCCGATTGAAGACTTTTAAGTCCGCTGCTGAAGGCATTAAATATTAAACTCAGAAGGCATGATTTTCTTATCCCACCAGCTAGGTAATCTAGGATGATATTTGAAATGATTATTTAACTTTTATTATGTACATTTTTATATTTTTTCAACGGCAGTCTATAAATTAATATTGCCATGACATCAAACATACAAGTTTAATATCATGGACATTGTATCTTTGACGCTGCAATCTTATGTCACTTGTGGATACAACAGTCAATAGAAAATTTCATAATTTTTCTTCAAGTTGCAGCGTCATAAGCAATAATTTAGTGGTGCCAATACATAAATTACTTTAAAAAATAGAAGTAAAAAATACAATATATTTCTCTCTTTTCTTATATAAAGACTATTATGATCAATTCAATATTTATTCCTATATTATGATCCGTCTAAGTAAACAATTAATAAAAATATCAATTTTCATCATTTATCTTATCACTCAAAATAAATATAATTTTTCATGAATTAAATTATCTTAATCCTTAACTTCATCCATCAAACCACATCCCAATCTCATTCTGCAATGTAAATGGGGCCTAAGGGCATGAAAAAGGATTTAGTAACATGAGAAACCCACCAAAGTAGTGTCACGTGCTCCACTTTTCAAAATAATTGGATTATAAGTTTGAACATGTGTGCGGTAATTATCTTTAATTCAGTCTGTATCATCTGGCTAATTATTCAACATGCTTGCAGCTGCAGTATTAATCTTCTTTGAACCAATTATTTATGCTTAAGATGTTTCAATTTAAAGTGATATATACTTTAGAATGTGGCAAACTCACTTTGTGTACATTAACCATAATTCCTCTTGAACATTATACATAGTAAAGAAATTTTTTTATGGCCGTAGTCATAGAAAATTGTAATGATAGTCGTCTAATGGAGAATTAAAATATATATATATATATATATATATATAAAGCTAGCAATACTAATATATATTTGGTGTAGGGTCACATGTCACGGCATGGCCGCCTGATGGTACACTGACCATGAGAAAAAGTGATGGTTGTACTGATTTCACAAAGATGCTAACTTGTCGAAGTTGAAGGTAGTGTATGAATCTTGTCCTTTATCATTTTGGAGCATGCATACTTTCTACATCTGCTTCTTCCACGAATTTTCTCTTAGTTGGACTTCGATGATCAGGAGCTTTCATTTCATAACAACTCAACTCCTCCTCCTTCCAGTGGAGTGGGACCAAATCTCCTTGGTGCTTTTGACTTTGTACACGCGGAACTTAAATTGTAATTAGCCCGAATGGCGCACAAGCAAGCACACGACTATGGACTTTGAGATGCGAGTTGTGACTTTATCTTGACTATATGTAGGCTTCACACATTGTCAACAACGAGAAATTAAGATGGAGAGAATTTATACTTGGGTGAGGATACTGATAGTGTTCAATTCCTCAAGAGCACTAGAGAGGCTTTTGAGGTTTGCAGCACCGCAAAAAACATGCGAATCTTTTCCACCTGTGCATCATGTAAGAGGCAAGGATTGTGGGTTGTAAATAGCAACCGCAGTAAATATTTTATTAACCCTACAATCATCCTAACAGCATAAGGATTATTTAACATAACATAACAACGGAAGGAGATTACCTTAATGTATGCATCCTATCACTAGATTGTGTTCTAATTCATAACGATCAAATATAAAAAATAAGAAATAATCATAAAGAAATTCAAGATTAAAAATACAATATTTAATGAGGTTTGGTGATGTGCCTACTCCACAAACAAAGAGATGAATTTATTGAATATCAAATCAATTGTCAACTACAAATTCAAGTCTTATAAATCTCATGAGAATAAATTCACACAAAAAATAGCCTAGAACTATTTCAACAATGGTCTAAAACTAAGATAAACATAAAAAATGCCTTGAATACAAGTTCTAAACCTAAAATGGTGTTTAGGCCCGACCCCATGCCTCCCAACCTTCATGCCCAAGCACGCACCCCTTGCGCTTAGGGCACTAAGGGCACAAAAAAAAGTCAAAAAGGTCATACCACCAACACCAAGGCATAGCCATACGCCTCAACATCAGATGAAACGATGATGTGTGTTGGACTGCATACCTTTGCAACCCAGTGCATGACAAAACTGTTCCACTTGTTGAGGCATGCCTGGCGAGCGGGCTACTCTAACGATGTCTTCTTATTGTTGTTTCTTTGTCATTACACTATTTCTTCATCGTTTTCTCTATTTCACATTGTTTTGTTGTCGTTCTTTGGTATTTCCAACTTTATTTGAAAGCACATTTAATATCTTCACTTTGACTTGAAATTCTTTGCTCATCATCCCCTTCTCTCCACAAATATTTACCAAATCCAAGTAGTGTTCGAATTGAATCCTTGAAGCATCTTTGTCAACATATCTATTAGATTATTCTTAGACAGGTGTATAATGCTCTGACTATCACAAAACACCGTAGTAATATCAACTTATATCCATATCATCAGTTAGTCCCTTCAACCAAATACCTTTTCATGTCTTTTGCCGAAGCCATATACTTAGCTGTTGTTGTGGATAGTTAAACTAAAGGTTGTAAAGTCACGTTTTGGCTAATAGTACAACCTAATCATAAAACATGTAGCCCATCATGAACTTTCTGCTATTCAAATCTTTAGCATAATTTGGATCTATATAGGTAACAAGTCTAGTCATAGAATTTAGTTGAATATACAACAAATATCTATCTACAGAACCTCTCAAATACCTCATAACCTATTCTACTTCCTACCAATGTGCTTTCCCTAACTCGTGCATATACCTACTTACAACATTGACAACATGCGAAATATCTAGCCCAGTGAACACTATAGCATACATCAGATTACCAATTTACTACCATATGCATCTGAGACATGTGCCCCACTTTTTCTTTATTATTCTGTGTCGGTGATAGCTCTATTTAGAGATCGAAATGAGTTGCAAGTGCTATATTTACCTACTTGAACTTATCTATCCTAAAATGCTCTAGTAATTACACAATATGTTTCTACTGAGATAAATACAACGGCTTGAGTGTCAACCTTAGATAATTTGCATACCTAGTATCTTTTTTGTATAGTTCAAATCCTTTATCGCAAATTTATCTATCAATTGAGCCGTAATCAAATTAATCTTTGACATATTTTTAGAGACAATTAACATATCATCCACATAAAGAAACAAATAAATGAGAAGACCATTTTCGCACTTCTTATAATACACACAACCATCATAAATACTCATAATGTACCTAATCATAATTATCAATGCTTCAAATCATTTATACCATTATATGGAAGACAATTTGAAGCCATACAATGACTCTTTAGAAAAGATGTTTAATCTTCTATTCTCGAAATAATGAACTCCTTTAGTTGACTCATGTATATCTACTCTTCTAATTCATTTGACAAGAATGTTGCCTTAATATCTATATGCTCTATCTCTATATTAAATAAAGCTATTATAGAAAGTTATGGATATTCATTTATTAGAATCTAAGGGTGAAATGGCCTCCATGGATGTGACTAGATCATCTCCTACAAACTCCATGACCAAACTCAATGCATAAGCTATATCTGAATACCCAAATTGCTATAGTGGTTTAATTTATCTTATTTTTTTATTGCAAGCCAAATGATTGCTCTATAGCGATTCAGTTCCTTGCTACTACTTAGAGGGTAATGAGCTCTCATTAGCTTCATCTACCACCTTCTGCTTCCTTTTTGAAATATCATGTATAGTGTCAATCTCAAAGTCCACCTTCTTCATAATGCACTCTTAATTGATATAACTCTACTCCTCTTTCTTTAACATAGCAACAATTGGAATAGTACCCTGCAATTAATTAGATTAATGTATTTAGGTACTACTATAAAAATAGTCTTATTTGATTGATATTCTATGAATGGCCATATTCATCTTATGCAATATTGATTTTCTTCATAAAGCATTTGGTTGAAAACCTTAAAATCATATAAGACTAAGGGACTTGATTATGCATATGATGTTGATCATATAACAAACCTCTATGGTCATAATTTTAAAATATTTCAAGTTGTAGAATCTTAGTGACTAAGGCATTTAAGATTTGGATAGACTTTAGCTAATAATGCATACTCTAAAGAGTTGATATTGCCTCGTTTCATGGCCAATCTATATATGATACATAGATGAATGCTAGTAGTTTCTTGTTAGAAAATAAGTTCACTTAAAACTTGATTTAGAGAATCCATGAGATAGCTGGAGTGTCGTGTTGATAATAATAATTCTCTAACTTATGATAGTGCAAATGATTAGTCCTTAGACTTGAGGCTCCATGATAACCTTGTGCATAAGTCCTTGTGCTTTGCTGTTTGACTTGATCGCTAGTAGGTTGACATAAAACTTATGCTGGGATAAGTTATCTAAGAATGGAGGCTAGTAAGTTTTAATAGAGGGTCCATTAATTCATTGTGAAGAATGAGTTGATCTTTTCAGTATTCTATGATGATTAGCTCCAAAACATTCTTGCGCAAGGCAATATGGTAATTTGAAAAGGTAGTTTCCAAAGATAATGTTATTGAAATTGATTGTTAATAATAGATGCATAGTTATTGAGACTACTAAAGAATCAACAAATTCCTTAGCCTTAGGCCTCAATCAAATAAAAATAGATAATAGAATGATCGAATTTGTATGATAATCATAATCGAAAAGGTTCACTCTAATTAATTTATCCAATTGATTGGACTCCATAGGCTTGTAGCTAGACAATAAATATGGTTGCATTTGATTTCTATCAATAAGGTGTAATAGTGATTTTAGTGGCGACTAATCTCATGTTTGATACGTGAGATTAAGGTGATGGGACTAAAGCAAATTAGCTTTAAGCCTGTGTCGAGCCTACACTGTAGCAACAATTGAGCACTAATCAAATTTTAGAGTTAGAGGTGGGATTGATAATGTCTCCATGTTGATTAACAATTTGAGTGATGAAAATGTCCTTCAAATTATTGGTTGAAATTACTAGGACACCCCTAACAAAAAAAGGAAATTCATTTTAGATTTAAATATTGAATGTTGATCAGTTTGGCACTTTGTTCATGCCTTGATGCCTAAGTGATTTTGTTGCATACATTGGTGCATATGCGGGCATAACATGCCTATACTTCATTAATAGGTTGGTGCATAGTCATGTTTCCATATTGCGCATATGCGCTTCTTTCTTGGTGATAAAATATGTACATTATGGCACTTAGGCAACCATATTTTTTGTGCATGTGCGTACAAGCATCCTTTATGCCTATACTTCATGCATCACACGTGCTATTGAGCGTGGAGGCAATGTTCGAAAAAAAAAATAATATAGCCGTGAATAGCTAGTATAAAATATGACATAATAATTTGAGTATGTTGATTTGCCAAACATAATCTAGTGTATCAAACAAAATATTACATTACTAGAGATTATGGTAATCTTTCATCGTCTGCCGTAGGCCAAAATTAGACTGCATTACTAAAACATGAAATCAAATGCAACCTATAAAGGTTTGGTTCTCTTGAATTAATAGAGATTAATTCAAGAGGGGTTAAATTTAAAAAGGAGTTTTAATTAATCAGAATATTTAATTCTCAATTAAATTGTAAAGAGTTGCGAGTGCATGTCTAAGTGATTAGTGAACCTCATGGGTCACACGCAATATTTTTGGATCACACTAGTAAACTTAGAGAAGTTATCTAAAGAGTTAGATAAATTAAGTAGTCAAATGGGTGAGTTCTTGATTAGTATGATTAGTCACCTGGTTTCATTAATTAAGGAGTTGAATTAATTAAATTAATTTGAGGAGTAAAATTAAACCAATTAAATTAAGAATTTTATTTAATTAACTCACGCAACAAATTAAATTAATCCTGTCAATTTAAAGAGTTAAATTGACGAATTGAATTAAAGAGATAATTTGATTGGTGCAAGTGGCAAATTAATTTTGGAGGGAAAGTTTAAATAGAAGTGTATGGAAATAACTGATTATCCAATTAAAATAGAGATTTTAATTGGTGCAATTGAATATCCCATGCAACACGTGAGGTGGCATGCATTAATTTTGGAGGGAAAGTTTAAATAGAAGTGTATGGAAATAATTGATTATCCAATTAAAATAGAGATTTTAATTGGTGCAATTGAATATCCCATGCAAGACGTGAGGTCGCATACAAGTGGGCTAATTAGGAGGTAAAAGAATTTAAAGATTGGTTAGTGCAACTAGATTTTTTAGAGCCTTCTCATGAGCATTATAAATACCCGCATAGATCACAATGGCTAGCCATTTGCTCCTCAAATTCACACTATTTGTGTTTTCTTCTTCCCTTAGAAATTACTCTCCTCTCCTGCCAACTTGTTAGCTTCTTTCCAAGCACTTTTCCCTCTAAATTCTCTCTAAATCTAAGTTCTTTCTAACTTGGATTTTAATTTAAGTGTGGCATCCTAAGGTACGTGGATATCATTAGAGGAGCTAGAATTGGAGTACTCTAGTGTCAATCAAGGAGTTGGTCCATTGAAGACATTTTTGGAGAGCTAGGTTGCAATTTTCATTGAGGGAAACCTACTAATTTTTGAAGTAAATTGGTGGCTGTTTTTGTTGATTTGTGGCCGTGATTTTGTCTTGAAGAAAGCTAGAAGATAATGATCTTCATCCCTTGCATTGAGAGTACCAACTAAGGTAACAATCTCTCTATTCTTGAATCTAAAATTAAAGGCATAAGATGATCCTAATGTTGATGAATTGAAGTTTCTGTTTAAGTCCAATTGTTGAAATTTTAACTATTTGTTGCACTTTGTACTTTGAATTTATCTCCACCTACAAACGATATCAAGAGCCTCCTTATGCCTTAATTTTTTTATTAGTAAGAAAATGATTCATATGATGAATTGATTTTTACTTCATAATGGTGATTTAATTTGATGGGTTAACAATTGTGAAACGTTTGCATGTGGCTCTTGTTATTTTGAATTAGATTCTACAACTACGCTTGATTATGATTTAGAGTTGGTATTGATATGAATTTAATCTAGTTATAATGTTGGATTGAGATTTAATATTTGTTGATTCAATTGGATTAGATTTTCTTGAATTAGCATTTTATTGAATGGTGATTCAATCTAATTACCGTGTTTTTGAGCATATCGAAAAGTTTTATGTTCAATTCTAAAGTGTTTCAAAACTATATACAAATAAAAAATTAGGTGAAAATTATGTTTGGATGGTGCGTTTGAGCATAAGGCCACTGCTATGGCAGTAGTCGACTATTTGTCCAGTGCACTTGCTACTCCTATAGGAGGCAGGTTTTTTCACCCATTTTTTAAAGTGTAGTGCTATACTATTTTGTAATGAAATTTTGGACACTCTTTCCATGTTTAAATTCCAAGCTTTAGATTTATTATGCTTTTTTTCCAAGATTATGCAATTTTAACTATGAAGAAGATACAGGTGTTCATTTTGCTTGTTGTTAAGTGATGAGGGTAAAGGTTGTATATAACTGGACTGGTTTGGAATTAGGGTGGATTGACATGCTTTGTTGAGTAAATGAGCTCTACAAATACTTGGGCTGAGTCCTGCAATTTCCAACAAATGTTAGGGTAGCCAAGATGCCTTTGATTGTAGCACTCCAACACTCAAGTTAATATTAGACAACCAAAAATTGAGCAGCCGAGTAAGGGTGCTTAGTATAGAATGGCATACCTTTTAAGAGGTTAGCAATGGGGTATTTATAGTATTTTTTAGATGAATAATATGTTTAAGATATACTTGGTTAGAAAGGACTCTTATCCTTACATGGGGGGCATTAGGTCTTTTCCCATTTGTGTACTATTTCAAGTGGCTCTGCCTCTAGCTTTTATGGACAGAATAGTACTAGGAGGGCACCTCCTATTTGGCATGGCAGAATAGGTAGTACAAGGGTGGTATGCTGTTTGTCAGGATATTTAATGTGGCAGAGAAGGGATTATGTAGTGAGTCGACCTACCTTATCGACAAAAGGATCAATCTCAGAGCTAGCTTCGAGTGTGTTAGAGCCAACTCTCATCAGGACCAACGAGCATTTGTGTTTGACCTATGGCCTAGTCGAATGATATCAATGCTACTCAATGTGCTTGCATGAAAGGGGGTGAGAGGTCGATCGAGGTTGATAATACAACTGGGCTTCAAGGGTGAAATGGGCCTAACGATATACTTCCCATCTAATTCCTAGGTCAATAGCCATTGAAGCTGGGCCTATTGGACCATCTCATATCATTAAGTGTTATGAAATAAGCGTTTAATTAATAATTTGAATGATAAATTTTAATTTCATGCATTTATGTGATGAACGTGTGATTTCATCGATGGATCGGGATGATCATGAGCCTCTAATTTGATTTAAATAATTTAATGTTGATTGAATGAATTTGCAATTAAATGATGCTTGTGTGTATCTTAATTCTTTCTTTTTTCACCATGTAAATTTTCTTCTTAATATTGTAATGAGAGTAGACATTTAGGCATGATGAAGATTTATTTTCTTGTAAATGGTTGCCATCGCAAAAAGACTAAGGAGGAAGATGGAGGACTTGAAGAAATGATGCCCCATGTATGCATGGGGTGCATATATGTAATAAATATGATCTATTTTCAATTAGTTACTCACTAAATCAACTAAATGATGCACTAATAGCTCTAGGTGCATCATTTGGTAAAGGCTCATGGTCATCCTAAGTTAGATGCATGCTAGGCTTTTACTTATTTATGCTTTCTTATTATATATTGTATGCTAATGCAAGCTTAGGATAGAGAACCTAAATACGTTAATTAAAATGATGAGATCTTCCATGTAAAAAAATCCCTCATTTAGAAAGTCTAAGTCATCCAAAATACTAAATCAATATGGATAAAATTAAACCAGGTTTAATAATCTAGACTTTTTATGAATAGGTGCGTGACATTGGATGCTACTATAACTACGTGTTGTCTCACGAGTTATGGAATACACTTTTATGAAAATCTATCATCACTATCTTAGTGTGAGATGTGCTTTAACGTGATTTGGCTATGATATTGTCTCATAAGTCATGGAATGTTCATAGTTGGATGCACAATTAAAGAGGAAATGGCATGTTTGAATAATGCCTAGTAGTATGGATGTTGCTCAAGTTGTGGGTCTATATGAAAAGCTAGGCAAAACAAAATCAAGAATTGCATAAGATGTAATAGGCAGAAGTTACCTACTTGGGATTATTAGTTGATGTCTCTCGAGTCATGGGTCCATAAGTAACGCCTTTAGGCTATAACTCTCACAAGGAAATATGATTTCCATAATTTCAATTGAGGGTAAGAAATTTAAATAAAAAAGTGGGAGGTGAAAACAAGTTTGAAAGACCATGAATATATTTTAAAATATCAATTGAATAAATGCTTATATTCTCTTCCTCAATTTTGTAGATTTTTTGAGAAAAATCAAATTTTTCTAAAAATCCATCAACAAATTCTGGAAACTAACAAATAAATTGGACCAAACTACCATACTAGAGTTCTTTGCTTCTCTACTTCTCTACCCATCAATTTTCTTGTTGGTTCTCTTGCTAGTATCTAAAATCATTCTTCGGAAGCTTACTAAAGATACATGCCTCTCTTGCCATCCATGTAACTAGATTGTTGGTTGTGGTTAGTGTTTCAATAAAAATCCAAATCATAAAAATTTGGTTTCTTCCTAGTGATACTTGTTATTCACATTTTAATCTCAAGCTAGCTTTATGAATTGATTTTTATTTTTATTTTATAAGTTTCATTTTAATATATGTTTGCTCAATATGTGATAGGCTTGTGATATATTAATTTTCTTGAGTAAACTACTTAGTTCCAAATTTTCTACCATGTGTGACAAGGCATATTTATAGAACTTATAACTCATAGAGAGAACAAAAGATGGTCAATAGATTTTAGAGAAAAAGAAGATATGAAAAAGTAAAAGTTCGATGAACGTACTTTTCCTTTATCTACATGTAGTGTACATAAAAATATACATAAGAATTCGGTTTCATATATATATATATATATTATGTTTGTCTTGATATATTATAGCTTTTTGAGACAAACATAAAGTGAAACCTATTATTTTTTGCCAAAATAAAGAGAGAAAATTCAGAATCAATCAATCATATTAATGTGAATAAGGATGAGGTTGATGGCGTCGATTTAGCAAAAGAAAATGATAAGAGAGATGGCAAGAAAGGAAAAGTTAAAGGAAAGATAAATTGTCAAAAGAAGTCAACATGGTGGTAATACTTTGATATTCTTCCTTGCAAAGAGAGGGAAAATTACATTGTAAATGCAAAGCTTGCAGGAAAATATATGGGCCTGCTAGCTTCATGGTACAAGTCATTTAAAATAGTATGTTACTATTAAATGTTCGAAAAGGCAAACTTATGACATTGCTAGAGTTTGGTGAAAAACATATTAGCACTTGATCACAGATATTTAGTCAATGGAGGTTTAGGGAATTTCTAGTCTTATCCATTGTCAAGCATGAATTATGTTTGTGAAATATGAGGTTGCTAGAGCCATCTTTGCCTATTGGCAACCTCAAGCCAATTTTTTCACTAGGAACACTATTAAGATGGATGTTCTTAAAATGTATAAGATGAAAATGGCTAGGCTTGATCAATAGTTACATTTATGTCCTCGTAGAATTTGTTCCACCTTTGATTCATGGATCCCTTACGATTGATGGTTGTATATGCTAGACTAGTTATTATAATAGATTCTTAATGGATTTTATAAAAGAGAATCCTTGATTTCTCTTACATGCTTTCACCATACTTTGGCATTACATTATCTGAAAAGATTTATAGTTTACTAAAATGTTGGGGAACTGATAAGTGATATAGGTGAGGTTGACTTTACTTAATCTCCTCAACTAGAGTCAAGCTGAACAACCTAATCAGCCATGATATCATAGTAAGAAAGGTAATTCATCATTATGCCCAAATGCATCTACCAATTCGACCACACAGGAGGAACTTAACCTCATGTGTTTCCTAGCCGTTATTAATAGAAGTGAGGAGCACAAAAGATAAAGTAGTCGACCTCCTCAACCTCAAGAGGTTGAATAACATCGAGTCCTTAAGTGTGGTACCTTTAATTCATTCCTAGCTCATACTCAATCTATCATCTCCATATTAAATGCAGCCGACCTAACATCTTATCTACATTAAATGCCTCATCAACCTATCACCATCACATTAATTGCAAAAGATTTGCCCCATATTTTGGGCTGACAAAAAGAATTGTGATTAAAATATTGCAAAAGACCTCCAATAAGCCTACAAGCATACAAAATCACACTAGCCAATAGGGAGCAGATAGTCATCTTGACCTCTCTTTTATGAGTAGAGTTATCTACTATAAATACCCTTATTCGATAAGGATTTTAGGTATACTTTCATGTATACTTTGGCCTTCACTATGCTACTTTTCCCTCTCATTGTGCACTATTTGACTTAAGCATTGGAGAATTTTAGTTGAGGGCCACTCCATTAGTTTACTAATCCCCTAAAAAAGAATAACATCATTATCTGCCACCATTTGTGCAATCTTGAGTTGATATCTTCTAAAAAAGGTGAACATAAGGCATGTTGCATTGAAAAGGCAAAGTGTATAGAAATTCCCATCATCTACTCTATCTCTAACCTAACCTTTCATACCTTAGCAACTAATCCAAGAGCTTGCTTACCTAAGCTCCCAGCTTGACTAGTTGTTTGCCATGATCATTCCTCAACTTACGCAAATGAACATTGACCAAATTTCTGCTTAGCTTTCAGCTTAATTCTCTGCTGCATTGCAAAAGCATAAAAGACCCATCGCAAGGAAAGAATATGAGATGAGCCCTAGCCTTATGACAATAGATACCACATCAGCATAGGGTAGTTTCCTTACAAGCGCCCTCAACAATATCTGCAAGAAAAAGTAGTGGACTTTATAGGAAATGCTATTCGACTATATCGAGCTTTATAGTGTAAGAGGGTTGAGCGCCTAATACTACAGCTAAGTTGAAACATGTATTAGACAAGTTGAGAAGATAGAAAAGGTGTCCCACCAAGACCAACAACTGAGCAAGCGATTGGAAAAAATCTTTTGTAGAAATTTTGAAAGGTAGTTGCAAGTAGATAATGCCTAGTAGTAATAAAGTGAGTAGAGTCACCATTCGTTCTAGAGATAATTAAAGTTCCCATTGCCATTCACTCCAGAGCCCTTACTAGCTTACCTCGATATGATGGTTCCATTGACTCCAATGAACACTTATTATAGTTTGAATGCATGATGAAACACTATAGCCATAATTGCCATATCTATACCAAAATATTAGTTACCACATTCCAAGGAATTGCCTTAGAATGATTTGTCATCTTCTCTCTAGCTTCGCTCCATCTTCTCTTATGACCAACTCTATTATAAGTTCTTACTTTAGTTGCCAATAGAAAAAAAGCTAAGTTGCTACATGTTCATTTCCAAACAGTGAAGAAAAATGAGGAAAAGTTTTTTTGAAATTTCTTCATGAGATTTGACATGTAGGTCCTAAAGATCGATAATCCTTGGATAGAGTTCTTCATTAGCACTATTTTCTTGGGATTGAGGCATAAAGAGTGACCAATGTCTTGGTGATAGAACGACCAAGAATGATAGAGGAATTACTTAACCTCGCTAAGCACTACATGGTGCAAAAAGATATAATACAATGAAGTACGAAGGGTAGGAACACAATAAAAAGGAAAAAATAATAATAAGAAGACCACAACAAAAAGATGGCAATTCATCATTGATAAAGAGATTTCGCCACTACACATCATTAAACACGACTTGAAAGGAGGTGTTAATGGCTATCTAGAATAACAACATACTTAAAAAAACTAAGAAAGCTTAATGAGTATGCAAACATGAAAACTCTAAAGAAGTATTGCCATTTCCACAAGCTGAAAGACTATGAAATCATGGATTGTTTTCAACTCCATGATGAGATCAAGTGCCTCACCTAAACTTGAAAAAGTTTGTTGAATAGAAGATGAGGAAGGATGAAAAACATAACTGACTAGACTCTTCATAGAGAAAGGTCGAAAGGATATGAAAAAAGTAAAAGTTGACTAATAGGGGGACACTATTGTAAGAGGACCCTTTGGGGGGACACATAGTTTGCAAGAAAGCAAGCCCAACATCAACTTGACGCCATATAGCCAATACCCATGAAATATGGTGATGCAAATTTTCATAAGCTCAGAGCTAATTTCTTTTTTAGATGTTGAATTTATTTATCTTGGTAAGCAAGGACCAGATAGTAGGTTAGACTTATATCACTATGGAATTGAAAATTTTAAAGTAAGAATGATTTTGATTGATGCAACAGCCTAGAAAACATAATCCTCTTCTCAATATTAAAGAAAATAGATATAGGTTAGCTCAAGGTACCCAGTAAGCACTTGCTTAGTTGGATTTGGGGAGCCAGAAATTACCCCTGTTGGATCAATCAGCCTACTAATATTATTATTTAGAATAACACCTTGGAGAAAAATGTTAATAATTATCTACTTAGTAGTTGATGCGCCATTTGCCTACAATGCTATTATAAGCAAGCCAACATAAAATGAATTCAGAGAAATGGTATTGACATACCACATAAAGGTGAAATTCTTGACACTAGCATGGATTAAAGAGTTGCTATGCAACACCGAAGAGGCATGGAGATGCTATACCGTGTCCGTTGACTCCTACTCCCAAAAGAGCAGGCAAAAGCTAATTCTAGTAAGTTACATCTCTGCCATTGACCTGATAGTAAAGATCTCCATGAAGAAGAGAAAAGGTAAAGAAATAAGAGTCGAGCTATTTAAAGAATTCAAAACAATAGAACCCCAGTTTGGCAATACAAAAAAAACAACTAGGATTGGAACCTATTTTAATGGCAATATAGAGTGTATGTTAGTAAATTTTTCTTTGTTTTTTTTTTTCCAGAAAAATATTAGTGAATTTATAAGGAATGCATATGACCTATAGGAAATCGACCACCATACTATTGTCCACCGACTTAATGTTGATCCGTCACTTAAGCTAATTAAGAAAAAGACGAGGACCTTCAACATTGAGTGATGACAAAATTATAGAAATAGAGTATATTATAAAAATTCAATATTCTAGTTGGCTAAAAAATAAAGGAAGATGGTGCATATTTAATAATTTTACTAATTTAAATAAAGTATACCCTAAAGACCTCTGCCTACAACTTTGAATAGATTTGTTAGTTAATTTAATTACAGGTTGTGAACTATTAAGTATGATAGATGCTTCTTAAGGTTAGTATGAAATATTTATGGCTTCACAAGATAGAGACAAAATATCTTTTGTGGTTTTCGATGGTTTATATTATTTTTTAGTCATGAGTTTTATATTTAAGAATGCAGACGCCACTACCAAAGATTGGTAAACTTTATGTTCAAGAATGAAATTGGTCGATTGATGGAAGTCTATATGGATGACATGATTTTCAAAAGTGAGAAAGAGGTGGATCACCTAAAAGATCTTGACCACACTTTTTCAATCCTTGAGCATTTAGGATAAGGCTCATTGCAAACAAATGTAAGTTTGGTGTGTTGGGAGGAAACTCTTTAGGCTACATCATCAGTTAAAGAGAAATTGAGCCAAACCTTAGAAAATTGGAGCAATTTATGTTATCACACCACCAAGGTCGATAAAAAAATTCAAAGGTTGATAGGTCATATTGTGGGGGCAGATAAAAGTCTTCCTTTCTTCAAAGTTCTTTATAGAGCAAAGAAGTATCAGTTGACAAAAGAATGTGATCGAGCCATAACAGACCTAAAGCTCTATTTGTCTTCGACCCTTTTCATTTTTAGCCAAATTATAATTTGGAGAAATAATTTATTTATATTTGGCACTCTAAAGTACAGTTGTTAGCTCAGTATTGGTGCTAATCAACAAACACACGCATCAATTAGTCTACTATGTTAATAAAATCTCCTAATGAGCTGAGTAAAACTACTTAGCACTTGAGACGTTCACCTTATTACTGGTCACAACAACTAAAAAGTTAAGATGATATTTCTAATCTCATTCCATAATTATTTTAACTAACTAAGTTTTGAAGTAGATCTTGTTTAAGTCAAATACATCAAAAAGATTAACAAAATTGGTGATCATGCTAGGTGAGTTCAACATCAAATACTAGTCACGTATAGCTATATATCAAAGCCCAAGTATACTGACTTTCTCATGGAACACATCGACCTCCTAGTAGTGGTTGGGTGCTCGAATATTTTGGATGCTTTACATCAACAACTCTTCTATATCAATAGGAGGTGGAATAGGAATGCCATTATGCTTTTAACACTGAGAAATATGAATTTCCCATAAAGCTCAATTTTTCTATACTAATAATGAAGCTGAGCATGAAGCTTTAATTGAAGGAATGAAGATGGAAATTGAGTGAGGAGTTGAACATCTCTCTACAATCATGGATGCCTAGCTAGTTACAGAATAATTTGACAACTTTGAGGTGAAGGAACTCAACATATCTATATACTTAGTAGAGGTGAAAAAATTACAACAACAATTTAAAAAATTCACACTTAGTCAAGTTTTGAGGTTGGAAAATGGCACAACAGGTGCACTATCCAAGTTAGTAGCTCTACAAAAGGTAAAGGGAGCAAACCATCATATTTTTTATGGCTGATAAACTATCCATAGAAATGAACTAGGATAATATACAAGTTTTGAACATCAACAATTTAGAACTTAGTTGGCAAGATGAAATTTCAAGATACCTAAAAGAAGGAAAACTCCTGAAGGACAAAGTGGAAGCATGAAGACTAAGAGGTCGATGAGCTAGATTTGCACTTGATGAATAGGGACAACTATTTCAAGGAATCCTTCTCAGGATCCCATTAAGATGCCTAAATGAAGTCTCGGAGATACTAAAAGAAATTTACTCAGGAAGTTGTGGTAATCATTCAAGAGATTCTGCCCTAGTACATAAAACTTTGTGACAAGGAGATTTCTGGCTAACCATGTTGTAGGATGCAATTAACGTCACCAAAACATGTCCATCCTATTAGTTTCATGTAAACATCACCTACTACCCAGCGTTGACCTTAGTCAACATTAACATTGCATGGCCTTTTGATTAATAGAGCATCAATATTGTTGAATTATTTCTTGTGGCTTCAAGATAAAGGAAACTCATTGTAGTAGCCATCCAATATTTCATAAAATAGGTGGAGGCTGAAGTAGTGCGAAAATCACTAATGTAGTAGTCCTAGGTTTTCTATGGAAAAATATTGTATGTCATTTTGGTCTCTCATAAGTGATTGTATTGAATAACATAACCTAATTTTAGAGCAAAAGGACAATGAATTGGTGTGACGAGTTAGGCACAAAGCAACACTTCACTTTAGTTAGCAACCCTCAGTCTAATGGCCAAATTAAGGTCACTAATCGGATATCGTGAAACACCTCAAGATTCGAATTGTAGGTGTATAGAGAAATTGGGAGAATTAGGCAAATGATCTCCTAATAGTCTTATGGGCCTACAGAATAACCCAAAAAATTTTGATTGGGCAAAGCCCACAACAAAAAATACTATTATTCCAATGAAATTTTTTGATAAAAATTATTGCATTGGAAATTTTGATGAAAATGCATTGGATTTCTCATGGATAAGTACTCTACTAGAAACGTAGTGAAATAGTGATGAAACATATGGTGCCTTTGTGATGGAAAATTGGAGCAAAAATTTCAAACGACAAGTCCATTGAAAATTGCTTAGAATTAGAAGTCCAACTAAAATGTCTATCAAAAATTTCATTGGTAATGGAGGAATACATTTAAGTAAAAAAGAATTTAGGGGGGTCCATCCCTTTGCTGAGGCATTTCCTATGGATGATCAAAATTTTTAAATTTTTTAATCTTTTTTAATTTCCAAACTAATTTTCAAAGGATTTCTAATGAGTTTTTTTCTTGAAAATCCTTCTAAAAAATGAAATTAAAAATTCAAACAAGTTTTTTCCTTTCCTCTATTTCTCTCATCCCTATTTTCTTTTCTATTTCTCTCTTTTCCTTTCTTCTATTATTTTCTTCTTTCCCTCCCCTCTCTATTGCTAGTCGCTCAAAGCCATTGTTGTCATCGCCATTGCTCACCACCCTAGCCCACTATCACTATCTGTAAGCTCTTTTTTTTTCCTTTTTATATCAATTTTAGTTTTCCAATTTATACAATTTATAGTTTCAATTATATTTAGATGAATGCATGTTGTTTTTCAATTTGGTGTCTCTGATGATTAAATTGTTTATTTTACTTTTTTTGTTTGGCCTCTTACATTGGAGATGATTGAATTCTGTTCAAATTAGGAGATCTATAAGTTAATCTCTAGATATAGATTGATTTGCTTTTTTACTTTAGGACAGTACCAATATGATTCTTTGGTGGAGCATTATGTATTTTTTTTGAAAAGTTAATGTTTAATTTGGGTTGAAAGTTTGTTTGCCTTTTAATATTCATTTTTTCCCCAAATAAGTCTACAAAGGTAAACATGTTTAAGTTGAAGTTTTAGGCCATGCAAATATTGTAGCTTGCTACCCTCAATTCTCACAAAGTGACATCTATACTTGCTTGATTAGTTGAGGAGCGCCCACACTCCAATGTACTTATTTGTTGAACTTTGATTGTTTTAAGGTTGTTATAAACCATGATCTTAGTGATTTCAAGTCTTCTAAAACAGTAAGACTGCCTAAATTTTTGGAATGAATTTTGTTGAGGGTCATTCAAAAGTAATAATTGACTTACAAAGTTTTGTATAAATACTCAAAATGGGGCAAGAAAATTGAATGGTTGTAATTCTATTGAGATATTTTGCCATAAGTTAGATTTAAATGCAATTCATGTACTTGGAGAAAAAAAATTCAACATATGGGTAGAAAAGGAATACAATAATAGTAACAATTACCATAATTTGGCAATAGAGTCACAAACCAAAATATATATGTTGATGTGGGAGTTGGACATTGTGTATGCTTTTTTTATTGATCACACTAGTACTTTCTTTTCCACATGCTTTCTCATTATGTGGGAGGAGGGAGTAATATCTGATCAATAAACAACCTGTTGTAAGGGGATACAAAGGCATTATATGGATATGTTGTTTTATTGATTTATTAAATTTTTTATTTATTTTTTGAAATTTTGAATTGTTATATGTTAAAGAGAAATGCTATCCAATTTTTTTATTAAATACCCTTTATTTAATTTTAACCCTTAGGAAGACTTAAATGCCTCGAATAAACCTTAGATAGTGAATAGTAAAATGAAAAATTAGAGGCATGCAAATGGATAAGAACAATCTTAATTACGTTGGTATATATGTCTATGTCCCATCTAGGATAAAAATAAGGAAAGACACAACAATATATTAATGTCATGGTATAGTATTAAGTGTTTAAATCATTAAAGAAGCCTTAAAAAGTTGGGTAACCCCTAGTTTGATATAGATTACATGGAAATGGATATAGATAAGCTTATGTGTATAACATTTTACCATTTAAGATGTCTATTGACAAATATATAATGCAAGTCCCCATTTAATAGTGTATCCTTAAGTGTCAATCAATGAATAACTCATATGAATAATATAAAAAGTCTTGACTAGCTCATATTATTTGCATAACATGATGCAGTCATATGAATTTGAATCTAAATAATAAAATTTTTCATCCTTAAATGTCTTCAACAACTCCTATAGTTGAAAATAGACTAAGTCTATTTGTATATCTGAATGTATGTCTTCAGGTTTATCTTAATGCACATCTTCAACTAGGAAACTAACTTGTTCTCCAACTTAAATTTGATTTAGATCTTATGTAATTCATAAAATAGATTTATTAACTTTGCTTAATCATTGTGATCAAAATTAAAAGCGTGTGTTAAGAGATGCGGTGAACTTTAATATGGTGCTTACCTAAAGACTGAGGTGAGTTCTATGTATATGTATGTATATGATGCTTAGATGCTCAAGAAGGTCTTGCATTGCAATCATCCAAGAACTTAGAAAAATTTTGCATGTTGTCACAAAGTTAGTAATAGGTGTTGCGCCAAGGAATTGCATGATGGTGTGAGTTCCAAGGCAAGCTCGTTTAGAAGGATGTATTCGTGCTTCTATGAGAAAGCACATGAGTGCCTCTTAGAAGTATTTCTTATGCTGTACTTAGTCATTTTTACAATAGGGGATAATGTAATGTTATGGTAGACTAAGAAAATTTTTTTGTTTTCATTAATTGATGATTTAGGAAAATTTTGCATGGTACTACAAGAATCAAAGTGTTGAGATAAAGAGCTAATTAAAGTTTGCAATCGAGGTTGAGTTTAACTTTGAGAAAGGGAGATGCAAGAAGAGAATCTAGGTTGGTCACTTGCTATCAAGTGCTTGTTGGGTGTTCGCACAGGGTGTCCATGATAGTTTAACAACAGTATAGTTGAGTAGGCATCTACTTGTGCTAGCCATGTTGGTTGTTTGTATTTGGTACCTATGTTGAGCATTTTTGTCAAGCTGTGTGAACTTGGAAATCTTGCCAGAATTAGTTGAATACTCATGCAACCTATCTTTTCTTGTTATGAGAGTCATATAAACGCCATAGAGTAATAGTGATGTTATGGGGAGACTTAATAAAAATTTCTTGTCATTGAGGTTTGTGCCTTAGAAGATGTTGAAGGCACGCAACATTTTGAAGATATACCTTAAGAGCTTGTGCTTTGAAAATGACTTAAAAAATGTTATTCAAGGTATCTCATATTTAAGAGACTTTGGTGGTTTAATTGTTGATTAAGTTATGTATGTAATCCTACATTTTCTCAATTTTTATCTAAGTCGAGATTTGGTAAGTTTTCTTGATTTATTATTTTCTTAAAAAGTGTTGTGCTAGTTATCTTGCATTCATCCAAACACAGACAAATTTCTAAATGATATTATTAGTAGGAGTGTGTTTTATTTGCAATTTAAAATGAAAGTTCTCAAGGTGATGTCTTTCTCTTTTTATTTATTTTTACTTCACCGTAGTCTTTGTGAGCTTTTATATAACTCGTTAACATTAGTAAAAACGTCTTAAGATATATCAACTTAAAAGGTAATCATGTCTTGGGATAAGATGTTGAGAAGTGGGATATGATATGAGTTAGAATCTTTGACTAAGTTTGAGTTAGAATTCATACATTTAATGCAGTAATGATGTTTGCTAAATATGTAGAAACAGTGTCCACAGAGTACGAGGAGACAATACTTGTTTGGTTGGGCTCCAAGTGATGCTATCAAGCATGACTTCAAATTTTTTTATGGAGATCTCATGCTTTGACAATTACTTCAAGTCTTTAGTAGAGCCTCATCCTCCATCAACAACTTAAAGTTTTCCATGGAGCTTTAATATCTTTTGGTACATATTTTCAAGAGAACTTTCAATACCATGGTTTAAACAAGCCCCTTATCTCTCTTTAAATGGCTAAATGTTAACCATGGAGTAACTTTTGTATTTGTTAGACTGTCCAAACTTGGTTTTTTGTTGTGGGAGTTAGAGTTTTGTGGGATGTCAAGTTGTCTTCTTCATAAAATTAAATTTTTTCATGAAGTTAAGATTAGAGCTTAGTAAGATAGAAGTTTTATTGAGCAGCAGGAGCTATGGCGATGTGAGATGCTATAATGAGAAGGCAACAAGGTAGTTTAGATCAAATTAAGAAAGAGAAAAAGTCAATTTAATTGCAAAAGGAGTATAAGCATTTGAGAATGAGATTCACAAAAGATTTGAAGAGAAATTCTTATGTCCCTCTGCTGAGAAGATGTTTGTGAACACATCTCATAAGGATACATCAAGGGACTATACGAGAGGAGCTGGCAAGTTTAGCTCTATCGGAGTGAGATATCATGTCCATGATAGTGGTAGCAAGTAAAATTTGCGTGATATAGCTTAATATCTTCTAGTCAATTTAAGTATAGCATTATTGTTTACCTTCAATGGCCAAGTGTTAGTCGAACAACCTTTAGTCTTTTTAATATGATTTTAATAGAGTTGTTTTATTCTTGTTCGTTGCATGTCTATACAAGCACTTAGCTAATTGAATGGCTATTGATCTTACACACTTGTACTTCAAGAATTAAGTGAAAAGAGGCATGGGGATGCCATCATCAAGTACTGGGGAGAAAGTACATCTTGAACATCTATGTAAAGGCTAGACTTGGGCACTTGTATGGTGCTAAAACTAGGTGCCCACAGTGTAGGCGTTAAAATCAAACGATAGTTGATCCCAAGCTGGCACAACAACAAGGCATTAAGTTAGAGCATTTTTTGGGCGCTTATAACAGTGCTTGGCTAGGTGTTTATCTTATGCACATATAGGGTGCTAGCCTAGGTTAGGCATTCATCTTTGGAGCACATTTGTCATTTGATTGGGCGTAATACTTAAGCATCTGTGTAGGGTGCCTTTGTGAGAAGCCTATTTCTTTTTCTCATTTTGTGGTTGTATATGTACGTAGTAACATCCCAAGGAAATGGGAACAACTTTATCCAAGTTTTGCCGAGGGAGCAACCCCATTTTTTATCAGCCCCAGATGGGTAAATGATCAAATTGCCACCCTTCCTTTCAGACTTTCTTCTGGGAGCGAACTCCGAGCGAATATAAAGCGCATGGATACAAGTTAAGAGAAATAAATAATTCAATCAAATAAAATAATATTACTATGGTTCGGAATTATTTGCAATAAGATATTGGCTACAGAAGGCGCTCTGGTGGGATCTTCACGGATAGAAAAAGATTGCAGTCCGTTATCTCCATCGTACTTGGTAATAGCACAAAGTTATTGATGGTCATTCGTGGACTTAAGAGTATTTTCGGTAATGATGTATGGTAGGCAATTTAACGCATTCATAAAGTTGGAGTAATTGTAAGTTTGATGTATGATGAGACTATCTTAGGGTGGCATGGAGTCCCTTTCTTAGCATTTTTGTTGGTTTACCTTAAGTGAAGTGGAGTTCTCTAAGGGAGGAAGGTTAATGTTGTATTCAAGTTTAGCATAAACTAAGTATCGAGATGAAAATGAATATTTTTTTAGTCTTTCAGAAGGCTTCATATTAAGTGCATGGCAACATGCAGAGTTATTGGACTTAGAGATTTCTTCTAAATATTTATTAAGTGTTGAGATGTCGCCACTCTCCTTTTGGTGAGGATTTGAGATGGGCTTTCTTTGCTTGATGATATAAATGCCTTCCAAGATGTTCGTTAGTGAATATATTCTAAGTGATTACCACGTACTCCTGTAATAAGCTGATTGTGGACTTTTTTAAAAAGTGCCACATATTTCCTAAAGAAGCTAAGAATAGGCTTTTTCAAAGAGCACTATGTACTCTCGAAGAGAGCTAATAGTGGACTTTTCTAGGATGCTACGTACTCTTGAAAGGAACCAATAGTGAACGTTTTTAGGATGCCACATACTCTTAAAAGGAACCAATATTGGACTTCTTCAGGATTTCAATAGAAACGTTTCTCTATAGATGGAGTCCATTTTGGGACTCCAATGGAAAGATTCATTTCCATGGAAAAAGCTACTCTAGGACTCTAGCGAAAAGATTTTTCCATGGAAAGAGCCACTTTGGGACTCCAATAGAGAAGTTATTTCATGGAAGGAGCCATTTATGGACTTTAGCAAAACTATTATTTCTGCTAGTATTTGTTGTTCATCAAAGAGCAGTGAATGTGTAGAAAACTTCATAATGTAATGGCACTGAATTTTACTCATAATGTAAATTTCACCTAAATCAATGTAAATAAAATTTTGCTTACTGGATAAAAAAGGGAAAAAAATTACAAGGTGCCAAGGAAAGGCGTGCTTATTTGAATTGGGGGCATCTTCTACTCTTACTACATAGACTGAACTATTGATGATGGCATCTCTCTATTTATATACTTTCTTGAGTGTGGTTTTATGTAATACAGACATTAGTTTTTTTGCTTAAGTCCTTTACCAAGTAAGCATAGGTGATTGCCACTTCCTTTTTGTCTGGGTTGCTTTTTAAGGTTGTTTCACTTCCAGCCTATGTATTCTCTAAGTTAGCTGCACTGGGTATGCTTTTTTATCTCATCTTTCCAATTGTGGAATTCTTATGTAGTATGGCTTGGGCTATAGTGAAGTTGTAGTACTTCATGGATTTCTGCCTCTTTAGACTTTCTATTATCTCCAGGGGCTACTTAACTAAGCATTATTGTTCAACAATTAGGAGTATTTTAGCTCTCCAGATGCTCAAGAAAGTGTAGTTTAGGGTTGTTTTTGAGGGATTGCATTTTGATTTATTTAACTTTTTATTAGCATTGGTTTCTTTTTTGTGCCTCTTGAACTTGTCATCATCCTAAGGGGTTGCAGCTTTCTCAATCCTAATTACTTTTGAATGCACACTAGGAGCTCTTCCTGAGTAGTAGGGGTTTCCCAACAATCAACTTGTGAAACTTCTAGTGCTTTAGGTTCTATTAAATGATGTCGAGCATGAACTCTTAATTGATATGGTAGATCTCGTGTATTACTTAGACTAAGTGATTAATGTAAGTCCTCAAGGACTCTCCATCCTTTTGCTTAATAATGAACAAGTATGCTATTATTTTGTAGTATCTATGATCGATAGAGAAGTTCGAAAAGAAATACTGCACTAATATTTCCCATCAAATGATAGATCCGACTAGTATCTGGTTGAACCATATCATGGCATGCCTAATGAGTGTGATGTGGAACAACTTGCAACATATACTTTTACTCAAGTTGTAGAACTTCATTATTGCTAGAAAGTTGACTAAGTGCTCCTGGAGGTCTATAATGCCATCATAATCTGGTAATTAGCCTGTCTTTATTCCCAAAGGTGTTGCACCAATGGAGAGTGGCTACTAAAAGGTGGTGTTTTCTTTTTGCAACTTTATGTAGTTGTGGTGTCAAGAAATGTATTTGAAGTATAATGTCCACTAGCACATACAAGAAGGATGAGCGACATTATGCTTAGAGTTGGCTCTTCACCTGATTTTCTTTGGGTAAGAAGAAGCTTAACTCCAGTCTAAGGATTGTTGCAACTCATAGGGGTGGCACTCTATAGTGTAGTGGGTATCTTGAATAACACTCTCTAATATGATCGGTAGTATCTCCTGGGTCATAGGTGGGCTAAGATCTTAGGCAAGAGCTATCTATTTCCTATGTGTCTCCTCTGGCGTATGTTGTATATCTGGGGCTAGCTTTAGCTTTGATCATGACAGTGCTCCAAGTTAGGCTAAAAAGTCAATTACACAAGAGCAGGAATAGGTTTTGTAAGCAGACATGGGTAAAATCAACACATCTCCTCTATTCCCTATTGAACTTGGGTACTAGTATTATTGTTGCTACTAATTTATTTCCTCTTTGAGATCTGGGTCTAGGAAAGGTTCTATCTGGTAGGCTTTAAAGAATCTCCATGGGAACTCTCCGGGCTCCTAATCTCTTCTTGTGCATCAATTTCTCATTCCTTAGCCTTCTTGTCCTTGTCTTGAGTTTAGATGGGTGTGAGATTTCTCATGCTGATTATTTCCTTTCTTGATTGCAGCAAACAAAGGTCTTAGCAGTTAACCGCTTTAGCTACAGCCAAGGTGGTAACTCTTCAAGAGAATTCTCCATGCCTCCTACATGATAGGCAATACAAGTTCTCTAGGAGTATCTTGTTGTGTGGGTGCCTCTTTAGGTATTGATCACGCGTTCATAGTAGGGTCTGGCATTAGACCTAGTGGTAATTCTTGCTCGTAACTTTCCATATTCTTTGGTGCTGGGGTTACTTAATTACTAAGTTCATAAGTTCTTGAACTCATCTACATTCTCAATGTTCATTTTTCTTCCTTTAAGTTTTTCACAAACAACATCAAAATGATGTTAGTTGAAAGTAGAGCGAGGTCATTTCACAAAAGTAATAGACTATTGGTTCATTTTCTTAGAAACACACATAGCAAGATCTACTCTTTTTTAGAGTTCTTCCACTTTGTGAAATTTTTCAAATGGTTTCTCATGTCCTATTTATCTCTAGGACTTGGTATTTTTAAGGTTTTTATGCCCTATTTATTAGTTTAATTTGTCATTTTGGCTCTTTAGTCCATTTACTTAGTTAATTATTTTTGGGGTAAATTCACTATTTTTAGTTAAATTACTAAAATATCATATTGTCAAATTTAGTCACATCACTATCTAAGTGGGTGTTGAAAAACACCCCCATTGAAGTAGTCGGCAAACCCACTAACACTAGAACTCTCTTTCTGGAAAATACAGTAGCCTCTATATTCTTGATCTCTATTAGACCCCATATGAATGTATTATTCCTAGTAGGATTTTCAATCCTCAGGAGGTCAATCTTTCCCCTCAGCCAGCCCTAGGGATATTCAAGCTCTTACTACTAAGAGTTCGAATGTAAAAGAAATGCTTCTTTTAATCATTGTAATGAGAGAAAGAAAGAGTAGTTAGAATTTTTCAATAAGGTCGAGCCATGACATAATAAAGACCAATTACTCAAAGTTACCCTATTTTTGTGATATAGTCAGAATAGTGAAAAAGACTGCAAGAATTTACAAAGTTAAGAGATTGATTATATTTAATCATGAGGACAATGAAACTATATGAAAATGAAAAGAAATTTGGGAGAAACTAGGTAAGACATACTTAAAGACTGCTTAGAAGCTTGGCAATAGGCTAAGCAATTGAAAATCTAAGACAACATTCTAAAGCAGCCTCATGAACCATTATGTACCTCCTTATAGATCGATCTATCTTATCATTAGGTTAAGGCTCAATTAGCTCAACCCAACAAAAATATAGAATTTGCAGCAAAAAGATTCCAATTCTCTGTACAAGATATCTGACCTATTCTTATTATAGTGGTATGGGGTTATTAATCGACCCTTCAAAAATGAAAGCTGACTAATTGGTCTAGCCAACCCCACTTTATCCACTATGGTGGGAGATGTCATTTCCCCTGGTCCCCTACAACTATTTTCTTTCCCTAAAGAATCTTCCAAATTGCTACTTTAACTTCTTAGAGCTACTCGCACTCCTAGACCCACTACTAAGGGATGACTTTTTAGCTATATATTTCCTAGCAACCCGATCCCTTATGGACCTAGATGCCTCAAAGTGACTCACCTCAATCTTAGTTTCTTTAGAAACCCTCAACATATTCAGAACAGATAAAAAACACATTAAAGTCCCAACACCAACAAAAGTACAGTAAACTGAACTAAGGACAAAAGTATAGGCCTTCAAATGTTAGTTTGTGTTGCAAATATTAGTTTGTGTTGAGAATGATGACAAATTTTTTTATTGTGTGCAAAAGTTAGTTTGTGTTGCAAATATTACAAAGGTTGTGTGTTGTGATACAAAAGTATAGGCCTTCAAATGCACCATATTAATAGTTGTTGAAATATTATTTGTTGTTGTACAAGTGTTCATGTGCTGTATTTTATTCTTGCAATGAACAATAAAGATGGACTATGGAAGTCAAATCAACAAGTGATGTAAAAGTATGATTTACATTATCATTTTTTTCCATTAACAAGCATATACTTCAAAATAGGTTGTGTGGATTATAGGTTTTCATTGTAGTTGGTCAACCCAATTTATAATCGATTGACCTAATTTAGAATTGGCTGAATTTAGACTTGTTAGGTTGAAAATTAAATGGGTTGGTTTGGTGTTGAAAAAACTATATAGTATTCCTACCTTGAGCAAACCCACCCGAATTACCACCTATGTTCTTGAATATAATGCCACCAGCCATAATTTTAATACTACTCCACATTCTTTTTAGCTACTTATTAAATAAATGACCATAATCCTATGATTGAAAATCAAATGATTCCAAGGAATGATACAGAGATAATTATAAAAGAAGTTAGAGTCTTATTCTGATACACATTACAACTAAAAAATTGAGTTTAACTTTTGAGAATGATTTTACATCCTTTGATCATGTTGACAATTTTAGACCACATTAGAAAAGTAACACTTAAAAGGGGCATTGAAATAGCTAAAAGATCTGAATTCAAAATTAGTATTGATAGTTAAATTTGTAGTCTATTGCTTCAATGTCAACAATAGAAAATTGAGCCTTTCCCGACTTTCTATAGAGGCATATGCATGCCTGCTTTGTTGGATTGGACATATATAGGCAAGAAGATGCCTCTCTGCCAATTGAGAAGAAATAATTGGAAGAAGAAGTTAGCCGACTAGAATATTTTTTTATGGGCACCACAAGAAAGTTTAAACAATATTTCCACTACGAACATTTATCTTCATTTCCTTTGAATGAGTATGAAAAATAAGACACATTTTTTAGACAAAATATGTTGATAGTTCTCCTAATTTGTAGACTTATAAGTAGCAAATCAATGTGTTTTTTGGATTCATGTAGATTAGATTCACTGTGGGTTGAGATAAGTGGGTTCAAAGTCTATTGGGATTGGGTCCAAAATAGGTCAAATACAAATCAAAAAATTGATTCATTCATTTATTTAAAAGAATTAATTAAAAAGTAATATTATTCACTATAAAAGAACTTGTTTTTCCACAAGAATTTTTTAGGGAAACAGTCCATTGAAAATTTCCATTTCCCTCAAAATTTTCAGATGGATTTTGATAGATTTACGAGAAAAAGTAAGTTCTTTGGAAATCTGATGGTAAATCGATGTAAAACTATATGTAAATTTGGAGGTGGTTTGGCGTGAAAAGGTGCGAATATATCTAATGGATATTCCATTGGAAACCCGTTGAAAATTTTTGCTGAGTGATATTTTCAATGGAAAATTCATTGGTAATTTGTAATTTCTTTTTTAAGAAAAGTTGTTTTCCAATGGAGTTTTCTTCAAAACATTTTGTACAAAAATTAAATAAAATTAAACTTGCGCCTCTTCTTCTTCCAATTTCTTTCTTTTCCTTCAATCTTTTTCCTCCTCCATGCCCAAAGTGCCTCAACCCTATCGCCACCATAGATCACTACTACCTTCGCATTGCCATCCGCCACCCACCCATTTGTCATTCCTCCATTTATTTGGTAAGTTGTACTTTTCCTAATTTTTTTATTTTTGTTTATTGGGTAAGTTTGGTATGTTAAAATGTTAAATTAGAATGATTTATATGATTTAGTATGATTAATTACTAGTGTATTAGTATGATTAATTGTTAGTGCATTAGTTTTATATGTTAGTATGTTAGTTTGATTTATTATGATTTAGTATTGTTAATTTATTAGTTTGATATGTTAATTTGGGAATGTTAGTATGTTTAGTTTAAAATTGTTAGAAATTGTTAATATCTAGTTTAATATATTAGAATTGATAGTTAGTTTAGTATATTAGAGTTGATATTTCATCTAGAATATATATCAATATGGGCTAATAAATTGTTGTCTTTGATAAAATTAAGATAAGAATGTCCTAATATTATACAATTTGTTGTTTAGTTTCTTGGAATTATTGCTTTTGATAATTGATAAGATGACATAATTAACCTCTAATTTTTATCATAATTTCTTCTTTATCCCTCTATATTTATTTGAGGTTTCTAATCTTAAGATCATAAATTATGCTACTAACATGGGATGGATAATAGGATTAATCATAATAAATATTGAGCTACTTATCAATCATGGGCTTCAAGTATACTAATCAAGAGGTTGAAGTGCTTGGATTATGTATTTATCATGCACGATTCTTCAAAGCCAATAAGTCCTTTTAGTTTAGAATTGATTCTAGGATTACTTACAGGATAACTTAAACACTCTGAAAAAGTCAAGGTAACTTACAAAACAATAATTAATGTTGAGATCATAAAGAAATACTATTGATGTTGAATATTCAAAAAGATCATAGAGGATAACTTAAACTATTGACATAACCAAGGTGGCTTACGAAACAAATTATTTTAAACTTATGTGATTAAAAATTTAATTGAAAATTATGTATATTATCAAGTATAATCGAATTATCATTGCCTCTATTTACATAATAGCCTACTATACCAAGGAACACCCTATTCAAACTAATCTATTTTAAAGATTTTCAGAAGTTAGAAAAATAAAGAATAAAAAGTTCATCATCTCATCTTAACAATTCTATTCTAATAACCCCAAAGTTGATTACTAAAGAATAAAAAAAAGACAAATTTAATTATTCCTAAAGATTAATGCCTATACTGTGAAAAATTATTCTACAATCAAAAGTTGAAAATTCACTTGAGGTCAACCTCAAGTGAATTTTCCACTTATGATCGAAGAATATATATTTCTCCACAGTATTGGTATTTCTTGCACGGAGTCATTATAGAATTTCTGAACCAAATATATTTTATTAGAAAAAGGACTATTATAGGAGTTTTCAACTCCTATAATTTCTTTTCAAAAATTCGTTCATTCATTATATAAAATTTTTAGTCTTTTGATATGCTTGAATATGTTATTGTAAAAGACAACCAATCAAGGATTGGAATGCCAATGGACCATTAAAATTGTCCTCTTACTACAATAATAGATCTGGATAGATAGAAAGATTAAAGAATTTATCTAAACTTCAATTTTAACTAATATGTCTTATCAAGTTTAGTTTTTATTGTTCTTATGAATTTGAGGTATGCAAATATTAAATTTTCGTAGTAATATTTATTGTTATCCATATGTAACGTTTGTTTTTGTTTTATAGATGACATACCAACCTCTATATTAGCTCGGGAGTTACAAAGGCCTTGAAAGTGGAGGAGGTTTTTGCCCATACCTACTAGAGATAGGCTAATAGGAGTTGGGTGGACGAGAGGGTGATGAGAGCTCCCACAAGTTTTATTACATATGGTGTAAGATTGTTTTAGTTACATTATATTACATTCATATATTTATTTTTATACCTTGTAAGAGAGCTTCCAGCAAGCATTGTAGTCTTAGTCTTAGCCAATGTTGGGAGCAGTGCAAAGACCTCGTAGTCTCAAGTTGAGTTTTGGACTCAGACTATGGATGGGGCAAGTTTATGGGTTGAGCAATCAGTAATTACCCTCTTACACCACCATGCCCTGAGAGGAGCTAGTGCATCAACTATAGCCCATTTGGCGGCATGCTTGGAGGCCCATTTACATGTCGGTGTCCCTGATATGTGGAGCATGTTCTTAGAGTAGTTGGGTATAATGCAGAATTTGATCTCTTAGTTGGTCATGTGGAGGGTTGCTTTGTCAAGTTTCAGTATCCTATCTTTCTCTCTCTCCCTAACTCTCTTGTCGCCTTCCCCCCTAAACTACCACTAGTAGGTTCAGTTGCAACAAAGCAATCATGACTAGCATCAGCATGGCATCGAGCAAGATGATTATTTTGACTTTGATGGTGAAGCGAATGCCAATGACCACTAGATAAACTTTTTTTTGTTGGCTTCTATAATTATGAATTATAACTATTAAAACTTATATTTATAAAATGAATTACAATTTATTTTAAATTATTGTTATATTTATTCCTAATTTTCTTGTATTACAATTATATGTTATTTTATATACAAGATGAATCAGCAGGTTACATGTGTATTTAAATAAAATTTATTCAAAATATTTTTAAAAAATAATAAATTCTTGATGAAAAGCTGAAGGGTTTTAAAAGTAATGCAGAGACCCAGCAGTCTCAGGCTGCATTGTGGACTCAAATTGTAGATGGCCTCAACTAAAAAGGATAGGTGTATGGGTTGAGCTACCAACAGTTGCCCTCCTACACTAACGTGCCTCAAGAGAATATTAGTGCATCAGCTACAACCCAATTGGAGACACACTTAGAGGCCTGTTTATAGGCCGACATCAATGATATGCATAACATGTTCTTGGAGGCATTGGGCACAATGCAAAATTTAATCTTTGAGTTGGTCATGCAGAAGGATGCTCGGTTAGGTTCCAGCAACTCACCCTCCCCACTGCCCGTTGGAACTACCACCAGCAACTTCAGCAACTGCAGAAAGGTTGCTCTGTTAGCATGGTGTCGAGCAGAATGACTATTTCGACTTTGGTAGGGATGCTGATGGTGGCAGCCACTAGATAAGATTTTTTTTTGTTGGCTTTTGTAATTATGAATTATAACTTTTAAAACTTATATTTATAAAATTAATTACAATTTATTTTAAATTATTATTTTATTTATTCCTAATTTTTTTGTATTATAATTATATGTTATTTTATATACAAGGTGTATCAGCATGTTACATGTGTATTTAAAGAAAATTTATTCAAAATATTTTTAAAAAAATAATAAATTTCTGATGAAAAGCCGAAGGGTGTTAGGTGCAATTTAGAAACCCAGTAGTCTCAAGTTCAATTGTGGATTTAGACAGTAGATGGCCCTAATAAAAAGGGATGGGTTTAGGGGTTGAGCTACCAACAATCACCCTCCTACACAAGTGTGCCTCAAGAGGAGCCTGGTGCATCAGCTTCAACCCAGTTAGAGGCACACTTGGAGGCCTGTTATAGGCCTATATCAACGATATGCAGAGCATGTTCTTGAAGTAGTTAGGCATGATGCAAAATTTGAATCTTCGAGTTGGTCATATAAAGAGATGCTCCATCAAGTTCCGGTAGCTCGCCTTCCCCCTTTGCCCCCCTCCCCTTGAGAACTACCAACAACAACTTTAGCTATAGCAAGGTGATCATGACAAGCATCAGTATGGCACTTAGCAGGATGACTAATTCGACTTCGGTTGTGATGCTGATGCTGGCAATCACTAGATAGGAATTTTTTTTTTGTTAGCTTTTGTAATTATCAATTATAAATTTTAAAACTTATATTTATAAAATTAATTATAATTTATTTTAAATTATTGTTATATATATTCCTAATTTTCTTGTATTGTAATTGTATGTTATTTTATATTTAAAATGTATTAACATGTTACAGGTGTAATTAAATAAAATTTATTCAAAATATTTTTGAAAAAATAATAAATTTCCAATGGAAAGCCGAGGGTCTTCTAACAAAAATGATTATAAATAAACAACAATTATGATATTCATCCCTAAAAAATTCATCTAATAGTTGACAAAAAAAGTAAAAAATAAAACAAAAAACAAATAAAAAAAATTTGGAAAATTGACAGAACGGCATTGAAAAAGTTTCCAATGGAACAAACTGTCATAAATGCAATGAAAATTTGATAATTTGGCACTATCAAAATTTTGTCACAAAATTGATTGAAATCCATCAAAAAAATTTCTGATAGAAGCTTCAACCATAAATCAAATGAAAATTAATTTGCAATGAGGAATTATCCGATAAGAAACATTTCGCCAGAGATCTATCAGCAATTAGTTGTTCCATCAAAAATGACAAATTCTTTTACAATGATTATACCTTTTACATCCTAATCAATATTTAATTTGACAAAATAATAAGATGATTTATTAAATTATATGCTTATTTTAATAATAGTTTTCATCCTTTCCAATTGTAGTAAAAATTAATTATAAGTGGTACTTGTTTCACAACAATATTGATGATTTTAAAGAAAATTGTATAATTTTTAAATTAGATGTTTAATCATGAGTGTTGAGTTTTCATTTAAATTTTTAGGAACTATTATATGAATTGCATGTCAATCTTATTGTTAGCAATTTGGGATGCAAAATTATCTAAGCAACATATTTAGAATTTTTTGAATAAATAACACACAAGATTTTTTCATATGACTCATGATATTACTCATACACTAAAATTTATATGTTGAAAGAATTTTAGATAACTAATTTATTATTATGTTCAAAGTCCAAAATGTATATTTCAATTTTTAAATGATTAACAATTCAAAAGTATGAGTAATTCAACAAAATTGAAAAAGTAAAAATCATATAGAATTTATTTGTCTATCCAAAAATATATTTTTTTAGATTTATTAAATTATCCTCTAAGCTTATTTGAACTCAAACTTAATTAAATATGCCTCAACTCAACCCACTTGAACTCATTCATAAAATTGTAATGCCCAAGCCAATACAACCCAAAACCATACAGGATAGATTATGTGTGGAAGCCCCACTCGAGGTATCATCCTAAGTAGAAGAGCCACCAATTCAAACTTGAAATCTATTCAAATGATAACTAAGAAACCTGAAATTTAATCATCCCAAAGTAAAACAAGTCACTAACAAAACATAGTATATACAACTCCAGTATCTTATGTTCGTACAACATTAACATGACAACTCTTAACCAAGATCTTGATTAGGTAGGAACAATATGTGCAACTATACACCTAATCTATTACAAAGTAACTTCAACCCAAAACATGATCCTTTGCCCTATCACTTTAACTTGTCTGGAAAAATAAGGATAACGTGGAGGGTGAGTCTTAAAGACTTAGTAAGGAAAATACATAATAGAAGTTGGAGAGAATAATGAACTACAACAACAAATGACAAGACCATTTGACAACAATTCAGATGATCAAGACATAACTAACAAGAATTAGCTTTGAAACTTGAAAGAACACGAAACATATAAACACTTAGTGGACTTGTTGGCATCCTTCCTTACTGCTCCTCAATCAATTCAAGATAATAATCAATAACATTTAATTTGAGTGCAAGAACTTTCCCTTGTCTCCCTATTTGTTCAAGCACATAGCTCAACGAGTAATAATTCACTTATATGACATGTTCGATTATATGTTCGATCTCGCCACTCACAGTTCGCTACCTCCAACTACTTGTGAGTCAGGATCTTAGGTGGCTACTAGTTGAAAGGCCTATCACCATTGGTCCATTTCGCCCGGTTGTCTTTTCAGGCCCAACTTTTCGTGGCGTCCCTATGGGTGGCACGATACAATGCCAATAGATAACAATTCACTTTCAAGCAATAGCAAGAATGATAATTAGTAATGGCTGACAAGGCATATTCCAATAACAAGATACGTGAACAATAAGGAGAGCTATCAACACAATTAGGTCAACCAGACCATCTTAATATCATTTTTCATTCATCAAGATCAAGGGGGCCCGATAAAGGTAAGGTGCAAGGGATAGAAATTTGACAATGTGAAGAGAGTTTCAGGAACTAGAACAACAAAATAGTTTTGATGTCAAAGAATAACCTTCACAAGTGTGCTCAAATTAGGCATCAAACAATAAAATGAAATCGATATCAAATAATAATCCTCATAGGGGTGCTCAACTCTAATAATGAATAGCAATTCAAATTTTCTAACACATTGCAAATTTCAAACAAACAAAGTACGGAACAAAAATAGAAAACCCACACATAGACGTATCACATTCACAGATAGATAGAAAAGGTGCCAGATTGGTAGACCCTCACAAAGGTTTTCAATAAGTAATGAGTAAGCTTATATAAATCCATAACCTAAAGTAAGAGACCCTCACCTCCAAAAGCCACATAAGGCAGCTATAGTCAATAGCTTATTGATCCACAATTTCCTGCTCTTTGTTACCTAACCACGAAAGTGATTTACTTATTAAAATCCATATTCAACTAGAATAACCTTCAAAAATCATAATTCTCTATATACTATTTGTACAAGATTAATAACTACCCAACCAATTCAATATTAGAATTTTCCTAGAATTATCATCTAGGAAATACACTAATAAGGCTACCAACTTAATATAAATTACAAGGTTCTTAACGATACGAGTTATAGGCATAATTAATTTAATTTCATATTAGTATTCTAAGCAATAATAATAAGCCAATTAATTTAATAACCCAATTATTATCATTAAGGTCCAATTTTCTAAATTTAGGAATTTTCTAACACAATTAACTCAAAAAATTCCCAATTATCATATTTGATGAAATTCTAGGGCCCAAAAATCCAACATTATTCATGCATTAATTATTTCACTACCTAATACAAGTTGGAATTATTTATTCAAAGGTATAAGAGTTATAAGTGAATGAAAATGTATAAAAGCCCTAATCTCAAAATTGATCTTTTACCCAAAAATGCAATCGAGACTGCAAAATCATGAACCGATCATACCACCACGACCACCGCAATATGGAGAAGTTCTGTTTTAGCTCTGTTGTTGTCCGTTGTTACCGAAAAACATCAAGACCACCACTATTCATTTCTTTTCTTCTTTCTCAATCCAACAATGCCTTTAGTTTTTAGTTTTGATATTGGGAAAGCCCTCAACCATGGCCTAAAAGTCTCAGCTTCACTTTTTGCCATTGAGTTTGTAATGGCCATTTCCATTGCCATCGCTGCTTTACTCCTCCATGCAAAGCCACGAACCTAATTCCACACCAAGGGCTTTCAAAACCACCATCCAAATCACCCATTAGATGCTAGCCAGCCATTGATCATGAGGTCAGTTTTTTGGGTGTTCAAATTGTGGAAATTTTGGTGCTGGGTTTGTGTGCATATGGTGATGGTGATGGTGTTGCTGGGGGTGCTAAAGGAGGACGGTTGGGGAGGTTAGGTGGTGCAAAAGCCACACAAAATGGTGCTGTCGATGATGGAGGGTTAAGAGAGAGAAAAGAGAGATAGTATAGTGATGGTTAAGAAAATGGAGAACAAATAGTGAGATATTGATGAAGTGAGATGTCGTGTGTGAATTTTATAAAATTTAGCTTTTTTCTTTTTTTTTTTCTATAAAATTCAATTTTTAAGAATTGAAATTTAGTGCTTAATTTAGTAAATTGTTTAATTGAGTCTTTTATTTAATTAAAATAGCATCTTGACCTTAGTTGACTAGAGGGGTTTCATGCTAGTCCCTAAGTTTTAAATTTTTGTTCAATTAAGTTTTCAAAATTTGCTAATTGGCCCCAAAATTTTAAATGAAATAATAATAATAAAAGGAATAATTAAATCGCACAAAATTGTAATTAATAAAATATAAATTCTATAAATTATAAAATTTTGGGGTGTCATTGACCTCCCCCTCTTAAGAGAATCTTGTCCTTAGATTCTTACCTGAATACTGAAAAAGTTTAGGGTTTTGCTGGCACATAAGAGCAGGGTTGCGCCATAATACTTTCACTTGAAGAATCTTTCAATTCCTAAGTTCTTGAAATTGGCGATCTAAGATGCGTACCGGCTGTTCTTCATATGTCAAATCAACCTTCAACTATATTTGCTTAGGTGAAATGATGTGAGAAGGATCAAGGTAATACTTGCGAAGTTGTGATACATAGAAGACATCATGCATCCCCGTCAATTCTTGAGGCAACACAAGATGGTAAGCTACCGGCCTAATCCTTTCACATATCTCATACAGCCCAACATATCTCAAACTGAGCTTTCCACCCTTACCAATTCTTCTAACTCATTTCCTTAGGGATATCTTAAGAATAATTTATCATTAACTTTAAACTTTAAATCCTTCATTCGAGTATTTGCATAGCTTTTTTTTCTATCTTGAGCTATTTTCATCCTCTATTTAATCACCTATAATTTTTTTATAGTTTCTTAAATTAGCTCAGGTTTTATAGTATTTGGTAACTCGTTGGTATTACCTCGATATTTCTTTAAGTTCCAATATATTGGTGATTAGCATTTCCTACCATACAAGGCTTCATACAGTGCCATTTGAATGGTAGACTGATAGTTGTTATTATAAGCAAACTTGATCAAAGGGAGATTTCAAATCTAACCTTCTCCAAAGTCCAAAATACATGCTTGAAGCACATTTTCTAATATTTTGATAACTCTTTTCAATTGCCTATTTGATTGTGGATGGGCTATAGAATTGAACCACAGTTGGGTCCCCAAATACTTTTGCAGACTCTTCCACAATCTTAAAGTAAACATTCAGTCTCGATTTGATACAATACTTATGGGAATTCTATGCAATCGGACTATCTCTTTTGTGTATAGCTTCGCTAACTTCTCAACATTATACTGTGTTCCAACTGGCAAGAAATGTACGGACTTGATTAGTCGATCTACTATTACCCAAATACTATCATATCCTTCCCAAGCCATTAGTAGACCAATTACAAAATCCATCATGACCTGTTCTTATTTCCAGTCAGGAATAGAGAGCGGTTGTAACAACCCTAACGGTTGTTGATGTTCGGCCTTTACTAATTGACAAGTCAAACACTTTTGCACATAGTCCACAATGTCCTTCTTTATACCATGCCACCAAAATTATTTCTTAAGATCTTGGTATATCTTTGTGCCCTCTGGATATATTATGTAACTTATTTTGTGTGTCTTATTTAGCAATCTTTCTTTCATCCCTTCCGACACACATATCATTTTATAGTATGGGAGGGCAAAATAGTTGTTGAGGCTGAATTCAAACTCTTTAGAACTTTCAAGCATCTCCTTTTGTTTTAACATTCATTTATCTTGATCTTAAGCTTGTCGAATTTCCTCATATAGTTCAAGCTGCACTCTCATTCCTACAATCCAACCTTGTTGTTTTATTCTGATCACCACATCTGCTCTTGGACTTTTTAATGCTTTTTTTTTTAATCATATGGGCTACTTCAGCTTTTTGACTTAGTGCATTTTCCACCACATTCACCTTTCATAGGTGATAGATAATAGAGAAGTCGTAGTTCTCCAAAAACTCCATTTACCTTCATTGTTACATATGCAAGTCTTTTTGAGAGTGTAAATACTTAAGGCTCTTATGATCAGTGTATACCTCAAATGTAGCTCCATAAAGATAAAGCCTCCATTTGGTCAGGGCAAAAATTATTTCAACCAACTCCAAATCATGAGTTGGGTAATTATTTTCATGTGGTTTTAGTTTTCTAGATGCATAGGCGATAACTTACCCATTCTATATCAACACACATCTAAGACCTTCTATAGAAGCGTTGATATACACGATAAATCTTTCTAATTCTTCTGGAAGAGCCAAAATTGGAGTGGTGGTGAATCTATTATTCAATTCCTGGAAACTTTGCTCATATTCATCACTCCAGTTAAACGGTTGATCTTTCTATATTAATTTAGTTAGCAGGTTGACTATTTTGGAAAAATCTTGTACAAATCTTCCATAATAGCTAGCAAATCCCAAGAAACTACAAACGTTTGTCATAGTTTTGCATCTTTTCCAGTTGACTATCACCTCTATCTTAGAGGGATCAATCGCTATCCCATCTTAAGATATGACATATCCTAAAAATACCACTTGTTCTATCCAGAACTCGCACTTACTAAATTTAGCATACAATCGATGTTTTTTTAGAGTTTTAAGAGTGCTTTGCATGCTCTTCTTTGGATTTGGAAAATACCAGATGTCATTGATAAAGATGACTACGAATTGATCTAGATAAGATTTGAAAATTTGATGCATTAAGTCCATGAATGTGACTGGCACATTGGTCAGTCCAAAGGGCATTACCACAAACTCGAAGTGACCATACTGAGAATTGAAAGCTATCTTAGGAATATCTTCTTCCTTGATCTTCAATTGATAGTACCTCTATCTAAAATCTAGCTTCAAAAAGATTCTTGACCTTTATAGTAGATCGAATAACTCCTCTACATGGTTATGGGGTAGTTATTCTTAATTGTTATCTTATTTAATTCTCGGTAATCTATGCACATCCTTAGAGATATATCTTTCTTTTTCACAAATAGTACGGGGGCTCCCCAAGGAGATATGCCTAATAAACCCATTTTGTAATAACTCTTGGAGTTGATTCTTCAATTCCTTAAGCTCTATAGGTACCTTTTGGTAAGGGGTTTTAGAAAACGTTGTAGTCCTAAAGATAGTGTAAATTACAAATTACATCTCTTTATCTAGGGGTAACAAGTTTAATTCTTCCAGAAATACTTCTAAGTACTTAGCTACCACTTTTGCCTCTTCAATCTTAACTGTATCTCAAGGCTTGTTGATAAGGTACGCCAAGAATCCTTGCCCACATTCCCTTAAAATCTTTCTAGCCTCTATCATAGATATAATAGGTATGGAGAAGGTATCATTTATGGGATGGTGTGTAGGTACTGATGTTTTGTCCCTGAGAGTGGGGCACTTGGTATAATAGTTTACCTATGCCTGATGTTTATATAGCTAATCTATGCAAAGGATCAAATCATATCTTTATACAGGCATTTGTATAAGATTAGCTAAATACCCCATATCCCCAATCAAAATCAGACAATCTTGATAGACTACATTTGTCATTAACCCTATCCCTAAAGGTGTTTGGACTTCTATGTGATATACCTTAACTTTGGGTTGCATAATTAATTTTTTAGATATTTTAGCAAATATAAAAGAATGCGAAGCTTCGGGATCATATAAGGTATTTCCAATAATTCTAGAAATAGAAATCATACCTTTAACCACATTAGAGGGATCGGGTTCTTCTTCTCCCATTAAGGTATATGCTCGTGGATGGACCTTTGGTTTTCCACTAGGTTCTATTTGCCCTTTTTTGAGGGAGCTGGTCTTCTTAGATTGGGGCAGTCCTTGATAAGGTATTGATCACTGCCACAGTTTATGCACTTGCCAAGCTTCTTCCAACACTCTAACTCATCATGATCTAATTTTCTGCAAAACCACATGCCTTCAATGCAGGATTTGAAGCTCTGCCAGTCTATAACTTTGATTTTTTCTTTTTAGAGTTGTTCATCCCACTTGGTGGCAACCTCACTTTTTGTCTTTTCTTCTCAATTTTTTTTTATCTCACCTAAATTCGATTCAACCTCTAGTGCCTTACTTACTACACGATTGTAATTTAGAAGATCATAGGAGAGAAAGCCCCTTCTAAGTTTGCGTCATAACCCTTGTACAAACTTATGAACTTGTTGTCTCTTATCTGTCAGTATATGAGATACAAATCTAATTAGTCGACTAAATGTAGCTTCATACTAATTAACCGTGGACGTCCCTTGGATTAACTCCATGGATTTTCTTTCCCTGACATATTTGGTTACCTCTAGTATATATTTTTCCATAAACTCTAAGGTGAAGGTTTCCAAGTCTGCAAAGGTCTCTTTGTAATCTACCTACGATTGATCAATTGTCACCAATCATGTACAGAAATGTCCAGTAGAAATATGGAATATCATAACTTCTGCTCATTTGGATATCTTAGGGTTCTGAATATCTTTTCTAAACTCTTGACCTACATCTCAGTTTTTCTATCATTGGATTCCCCTAAGAACTTCAAGGGTTGCAACCAAAGCAATTGATGTAAAGCTCAATCCTCTGTAGGCTCTTCAGCATTCCCTTCCCTGCTCAGCTACTTTGTCCTTGCTTCTAACAAAATTGCATGAATTGTTACCACATTTGGAACATGGGCTTAGTTGGTTGGCCTGCACCTAGCTAATTGACCTAAGGGGTCTATGAAAACTCTTCCTCTGGCAGGGTTGGCTACTCAACTGGTGCTCTTTGCCAAGGAACATATTGCGTTGTTGCCCGTGGATCAGGTGGCCTCTGTCTTCCCTGCCAAGTTGCTCAAGGTGGTTCAGGTACTTGAGAATCTTCATAGGATGCCATTATTTCCTTAGACCATCCTTAACTCCTTCTTAATTCCTATTGCAAAAATCCCACAATATCATCTAAAGTTAATGTGAAAATTTGAACCCCAAAGATAAAGTTATAAAGTAATTGACAAATCAAACCAACTTCAAACAATGATGATTAAATCGATAAAGGCTAGCCAATAATTTCTATCATCCCCTAACCTTATTCAGGACTCTTGCCTAACTCATCTCATATAAACAACTGAGGTTCTCTTCCCAAGACAAGTTCGAAGCTCATGTACGAAAGTGAAGTCTACAACTAGTCGGCTATCTTAGATGTAGGCCATTATTTTCTATAGACTCATCATGTATCCTACTCATACCCATTCACCTAGGTTATCAACAAACCTAGGCTCTAATACTACCTCTATGGCACCCCCACTTGGGGTATCACCTTAAGTAGAGGAGCCACCAATTCAAACTTGAAATCTATTCAAATGATAACTAAGAAACCTGAAATTTAATCATCCCAAAGTACAATAAGTCACCTATAAAACATAGAATATACAACTCCAATATCTTATGTTTGGACGACATTCACATAACATCTCTTAACCAAGATCTCAATTAGGTAGGAATAATATGTACAACCATACACCTAATCTATTATAAAATAACTTCAACCTAAAACATGATCATTTTCCACATTACCTTGACCTGTCTAGAAAAATAAAGATAATGAGGAGAGTGAGTCTTAAGGACTCAGTGAGGGAAATACATAATAGAAGTTGGAGAGAATAATGAACTGCAATGACAAATGACAAGACCCTTTGACAACAATTCAAATGATCAAGTTATAACTAACAAGAATTAGCATTGAAACTTGAAAGAGTGGACCTGTTGGCATCCTTCCTTATTAGTCCTTGATCAATTCAAGAAAACAATCAATAACATTTAATTTAAGCACAAGAACTTTACCTTATCTCTCCATTTGCTCAAGCACACAACTCAGTGGGTAACAATTCACTTATATGGTATGGTCGATTGCATGCCAGATCCCGCCATTCATAGTTTGCTATCTCCAACTACCTGTAAGTCAAGATCTTAGATAGGTACTATCGAAAGACCTATCATCATTGGTCCATTTTGCCTGATTGTCTTTTTGAACCTAGCTCTAGGCCTAACTTCCTATGGCATCCCAATAGGTAGAAACTTCCCAAGGGTGTCCCCATGAGTGGCACAATACAATGCCAACAGATAATAATTCACTTTCAAGCAGTAACAAGAATGATAATCAATAATCGTCAGCAAGGCCTATTCCAATAACAAGATACGTGAACAATTTGGAGCTATCAACATAATTAAGTCTAGTAGACCATCCTAATATCACTTTTTCATTTATCAAGATCAAGGGGGGGCCAACAAAGCTAGGGTGAAAGGGACAAAATTTTAACAACGTGAAGAGAATTTGGGGCACCAGAATAACAAAACAGTTTTGATGTCGAAGAATAACCCTCACAGGGATGCTCAAATCAGGCATCAAATAATAAAATGAAATCGATATCAAATAATAATCCTCACAAGGGTGCTCAACTCAGATAAGGAATAGCAATTCAAATTTTCTAACACGTTGCAAATTTCAAACAAATAGAGTATGGAACAAAAGTAGAAACCCACACAAACATTTATCACATTCACAAATAGAGATAGAAAAGGTGCTAGATTGGCAAACTCTCATAAGAGTTTTCAATAAGCAATGAGTATGCTTATACAAAGCAATAACCTAAAGTGGGAGACCTTCATCTCCAAAAGCCTCAGAAGGCAGCTATAGTCAATTGCCTATTAATCTATAGTTTTCTGCTTTTCGTCACCTAACCATGAAAGTGATTTACTTATTAAAATCTATATTCAACCAGAATAACCTTCAAAAATCATAATTCGCTATATTCTATTTGTACAAAATTAATAACTACCCAACCAATTCAGTATTACAATTCACTTAGAATTATCATCTAGGAAATACACTAATAAGGCTACCAAATTAATATAAATTACAAAGTTCTAAACGATACGACCTATAGGTATAATCAAATTAATTTCATATTGGTATTCTAAGCAATAATAATAGGCTAATTAACTCAATAACCTAATTATTATCATTAAGGTCTAATTTTCTAAATTTAGGAATTTTCTAATTCAAGTAACTCAACAATTTCCCAATTATCATATTTGATACAATTCTAGGGCCCAAAACTCCAATATTATTTATGCACTAATCATTTCACTACCTAATACAAGTTGGAATTATTTATTCGAAGGTACAAGAGTTATAAGTGAATGAAAATGTATAAAAGTCCTAACTCAAAATTGATCTTTTACCTAAAAATACACAACCGAAACCCCCAAAATCACAAACCAATTATACCACCACGATCACCATGATAAGGAAAAGTTTTTATTTGGGCACCGTCGTCGGTGAAAAATGTCAAGACCAACACCGTTCATTTCCTTTCTTCTTCCTATGTCCAACGGTGCCTTTAGTTTTCCATTTCGAGGCCGAGAAGGCCCTCAACTGTTGCCCAAAAGTTTTAGCTTCACTTCTCGCCATGCCTGTAATAGCCATTCCCATTACCACCGCCGCTCTACTCCTCCATGCAAGGCCATTAGCCTATTCTCTACACCAAGGGCTTTCAAAACCACTGTCCAAATCACCCATCAGATGCTAATTTTATAAAATTTAACCTTTTTCTTTTTTTTTTCCTATAAAATTTAATTTTTAACAATTGACATTTAGTACTTAATTTGGTAAATTATTCAATTGAGTCTTTTAGTTAATTCAAATAGCATCTTGACCATAGTTGACTAGCGGGGTTTCATGCAAGCCCCTAAGTTTTAAATTTTTGTTCAATTAAGTTTTAAAAAATTGCTAATTGGCCCAAAAATTTTAAATAAAATAACAATAATATAAGAAATAATTAATAAAATATAAATTCTATAAATCATAAATTTTAGGGTGCTACATTGTGCTTGTGGACTCTAGCCTACAATACCACATATATTGTAGACTACGTTTGAAAGAAAAAGATAATGAGCATATTTACTTTTAATTACTAGCAAATCTTGCATTATTTAAATACTTTGAATAGGGGAATCAAATAGTATGATAGTTTTTAGGATAAATGTGAATCTATAAACCCGAAACTTTTTGCAAAAAAGATATGAATGTAGTTGTCAGCTCATCTATCTTGGTAAAGTTATATGCTGGCTTGGTTTTTCTTTCACACGCTTGTGTATATATATGAACTTTGTGGATATGTTGTGTCCTAAATTCGGGACATGATAAAACAAAGCTTCTAAACTCAAAGGACTCTGAAATACTAAGCCACAAAAATTGAAACGTACTAAAACTCCATATGACATTGTTACAAAATTTCTTAAATATCACAACAAATGACAATCTGAATTCTTAAAAATCTAATGCCTATATTTAGAAATCAATCCCAACTATTACAATCCTTTCAAAATTGTCTTGAACAACAACAATGATTTCAAAGTGTTAACCCAAACTTCAATCAAAACTAAGTAACATCTTAATATCTTGTCACCAATCTTAAAATTGATCGTCCACTTTGCTATCAATTAAGGTCTCTACAAAAATGATTATACAATGTTGTGAGGGACACTTCGCACAGTAATTAGTTTCTTAACCTTTTATCGGATTTGAGCAAAATTCATACATAAAACATAAGATAAAAGAGATAAGAAAAAGCTTGTTTCTTTTTTTTGAAGAAAAATAAACATCCCACTTTCAACAGCAAAACAATTTTGAACAAATGTCGGCATAACATGTCATAACTTTTTGCCTCAACTCAAGTTGCATTCAAAAAATCATTCATACTCATTAGAGTATCTTCAAAAAGCATACTTTTAGATATTGTTAGAACTTTGAATCTTGCAATAATTAGAAATTATGCTTATAAAAATATTTCCCAAAACATACTTTTAGAACTTTTTAACTTAACAGTTCATTTACTTATCCATGCTTATGGACTTTCAGAATCCCAATTGGCTAAATTAACCAAGATTTCAACTATCACTCATTAAGTAAATTTAGACAATATTATTATTGTCCGATTGTATGTAGGAAGAACCTAACTACACCTTATTAAGTGGATTTAAACACTACTATTACCTATAGGAGGGCTTTAACTACAACCCCATTAAGGGGTTCAAAGGCTACTGTTATTACCAGTAAGAGGGCCTTAACTACAATCTCGGTAAATAGATTTAGATGCTATTATTGGGAGCTTTATTACAACCCCATCAAGTAGTTTTAGGAATTTTCGGTACCGTAACCCTATAGCAAGATTTCAATACTTGTTCTTAACAACAGTTTTCAAATCATTCAAAGCATAGTTTTTAATTTATTTTAATAGGAAATAATGCAATTAAAAGGAACATTAGATCACATAATAAACTTTAAATAACAAAGAATTTTAACATAGCATGCTCTAATTTTATTTTTATGAAAAAGTCATTCAAACAAAAAACATATATATAATTTCTTTTGAAAAGTCATTTTGCAATAATATATTAGGAATGTTTACTTTAATTATAAAAAATTTCAACATAGCATACTTAAATCCACTTTTATACAAAAATCATTTATACAAAACACACACGTATTTATCTAGAAAAATATTTACAATAAAAATAAAAAGCAGAAACTACTTACCCATCTCAAATTTCCTTTTACTTAACTTGTGGGTTGGTCTAGAATACCTCAATCCTAATACATAAATAAATCATGACAAATTAGGGTGCTATATATACCTAAACTAATAAAAATTTATTATAATATAATTGACTTGAGGTTTGAATACCATCTTAAGAATATGAATCAATTGATCCTTAGGCTTTTCACCTTTCCATTTTAATCATTCTCATCTAGAATGAATTTTGTTGAGAAATTTGGGTTGTTTGTAATGAATTTCCACATGAAAACAAGACAACACAAGATAATATATTTTAGGATTTCGTATCACGTACATATTAAGTTTTACTAAAATCAATTTGACTAGATACCTTGTGAAGGTCAACATCTATCAAAATAGAGTTTTAAAAATATGGGAACACCTCCAAAAGCAGGTTTCTATCTATAAATTTGAAAATTACATAAAAAGTAATGATATAGGTCATCTTTGATTAATTAACACACCTAAATTTGTAAAAACACAAGTACAGTTTATGGGCTTAGTTTTATACTAGTCGTGGGGTTAACAACTTGAAATAAATTAAATAGTGTGGCCTAACTAATACAAAACCGGACTCACTTTGGCAATTCAATCATGTAAATATAAGCTCTAAACTACGCTATAATATTAATCTATTACTGCTTACCTAAGTCACTAAATCAACTCAAAATAAGATTTGGGCCACTACATCAATCTCTATTCACTATAAAGAGAAAATAAAAAATTAAAGAGTTGTATCGTGTTAATAATAATAGGCCTAAGAGGTGGTGAATTAGGCTAAATACAATTTTATTACAAATTTAGAAGAAAATAAATGACAATTAAAGTGGAAGTTCTAGATGGAGTAACATGAATTTAAAGGCAATAGAAAAGTAAATGAGATACTAGATTTATAATGGTTCAACAAGTTTACTCACTTAAGATTTTAATTTGCAAATTTTACTAATAATTCCGAAGGAAATTAGTATAAATAAGTTCAATAAATATGAACAAACAATTCAAAACCAACTAAAACTATATTAAACAAACTAATATAGCATAAGGGAAGGAATATTCTAAAGTCCCTAACACAGAAGACTGTACGACTTGGTACTTCCAATTGGAAGTAAACAGCATGCCGCTTTCTTTTCTCCAATAAGGTATTTCAAGGAATCTGATAATTAGAGTTAAATATTTCTATAAGCAAATGCTTGTTTTTCTGAATGCATCTCTTTAGGATTAAATAGTGATTCTTTACTCATGCTGGATGTTCCAACAGTAACTTTCCATAGATGGGCTACAATGGTAACTTACCAAGTCTAGATGCCATTCTTCAATCAAAGGAGATTTCCCAAAGTTCATTAGTGTCTTCAAAATACTCTTTGCATATGAGAGAAACTAGCAATATTTTATCCAAATATACAATGGCGTTTAGATGGAAACAAATCATAAATTACTCTTTGCATAAGAGATAAATCAAAAATATTTTACCTAAATACACAATGTCTTTAAGATGGAAATAAATTATGAATTGCTTGAATTAAGAAAATGAACATTTCATTGTCATTCATCAAAATCATAATCCTAACAATCTCCCCCTTTTTTATGACAACAATTATTCAAATAAGTGACTTCCCCAATTTTTGTACTTTGTGTGGAGAGAAAAAATTTCAAAATGTTCAAGAAAATCAATAAGTGATAAGTTTGTTAGAATTCTCTAGAAATTCCAAAGTATGTGAAAGTCTAATTAATTCGTAGCTCCTGTTGACTAAGTGACTCCCCTTATTTTTTGTACTTAATAATGAGAGAAATGGTTTTAGCATATTCAATATAATTACTAAGTGATAAATTTGTTAAATTCTACTAGAAATACCAAGGTGGTGGTACATCAAAACATGCAAATAGAAATAGAAACATCAAACATCTCCCCCTTCATCATCAAAAAGAGAAGTGACTTGAGAAAATCATAGTAGATTTAATTTTGGTGGGAGACCTTTGAATTTGTTTGGAATTTAGCATAAAGACTTGCTGGAAATAAGTTGCCAGGTTTACTTGCAATAAGGTATAATATGCTATCAATCATCCCTCTGTAGAGCTTTTCATCAACACTTTTTTCATTAGTACATGACTCAAGCATAGTATATGGAGCCATGGGAGTAGGAAGAGCGTTACTTGATTCCATACCAAATTTTTTTAGAAGTTCTCTTGTATATTTTTCTTGCAAAATAAATGTGCCTAAGTCACTTTGTTTAATCTAAAGTCCAAGAAAGAATAGTAGTTCACCCATTAAACTCATCTCAAATTCAATTGTCATGCATACTGCGAATTCTTTACACAAAGCGCTATTGGTATTTCCAAGTATTATATCATTAACATATGTCTAAATCAAAAACTATCATGAGAAAAATGCTTGGTGAACAAAGTGGTATCAATGGTTACCATGGACAAACCTTTGGAAGTAAGAAAGTTGCGTAATCTTTATACCATGCATGAGGGGCTTGTTCAAGACCATAAAGTATCTTAAAAGGTTTGAACACATGATTTGGAAACCCTTGATTTTTGAAATGACGGGGTTTTTCAACAAAAATTTCTTCTTTTATGATCCCATTAAGAAAAGCACTTTTAACATCTATTTGGAAAAGTTTAAAATTTTTATGCACAGCAAATGCAAGTAGCATACAAATGGACTCAAGGTGTGCAACTAGTGCATAAGTTTCATCATAGTCTATACCTTTTTGTTATGAATATTCCTTTGCAACGAGTCTAGGTTTGTTTCAAATTACATTACCTTTTTCATCAAGTTTATTAGGGAAGACCCATTTGGTCCCAATTATTGGTCTATCATCTGGCTTTTCAACTAAATGCCGTATTTTGTTCTTCTCAAATTGCAATAATTTTTCCTTATTGCTACCATCCATGAGTTATCATTGTGTGCTTCATTGATATATGAAGGTTCAACAAGAGAGAGTAGAACAAGGTTAGAGCTAGCCACATTTGACTCTTTTACCCGTGATCTTGTCGTGATTCCATCTTGGGCATTGCCAATAATCTTATCTACTTGATGGCTTGAGGCATGCTTGAACTTTCTGACTTTTCTTCATTGCAAATTTAAGAACTTTCCTCAAAAGGGAAGTTATTGTGCCCTTCTTAACTTTTGGAAGTTCTTATAGTTTCTTGAGAGTTTGCATTTTTGTGTAGCTTGTACAATTCAATCAACACCTGTAGACTCTATGCTCAAGGTTTTCTTGGTAGCAGTAGGGTTAGTTTCATCAAATATAGCATGTATAGACTCTTGCCATGCTCACTTTCATTTATTATATACTCGATAAGCTTTGCTGTAACTGGAATATCTAATAATAGTACCTTCATTTGATTTAGGATCAAACTTTGCAAGATATTCTTGATCATTTAAAATGAAATACTTACAACCAAATAAATGGAAATATGAATTGTTAGGAACTTTTCCATGCCAAATTCTGTAAGGGGTCTTTTTCATTAATGGTCTGAGAAATACACTATTTGCAATATAACATGCGGTATTTACTGTTTCCCCTTAAAAAGATTTAGGCCAATCAAATTTATTCAACATAATTCTAGATATTTCTTGCAAGCTATGATTTTTCCTTTCAACCACACCATTTTTTTTAGGAGTTTTGGGAGCAAAACAAATTATGAGAATATCTATTTTCATCATAGAATATAGCAAAATTATTATCATCAAATTCAATACCATGGTCACTCTTAATTTTACCAATAATGTAGACTTTTTTATTTTTTAGTTTTTTAGTTAAGGGAATAAAGCAACTAATATTATCACTTTTATGAGCAAGAAATAGATCCCATGTGAATTGAGATCAACAATTGCACACATGTATTTTTTTAACACCAAGAGTTTCAATTTTCACAGAACTAAATAAGTCTAAATGTCTAATCAAGAGGTAAATGATGTAATAGCACTTATTAGTTTAAGTGGAGATTTAACATGCTTTCCTGTGATACATGCATCACGTACTCTATCTTTAATGAACTTAATTTTAGGAATACCTCTAACTAATTCTTTTTTGCAAGATGAGTTAATAGATTGATATTCACATGTCCTAACCTTTTATTCCATGTCCAACATATTTCTTTAGTAGCAATAAGACATTCAACGTTTTGATTCAATAGGGTATCAAAACGAATGCAATATATGTTGTTTTCACAAGGTGTAGTAAATATTATTTCATCATGTTATAGGTAGTTAGTAGGCTGGAACTGTACCTTACATTTATAGTCGCAAAGTTGGTTGATGCTCAGCAAGTTATGTTTGAGTCCTGCGACCAGCCAGACATTGCCAATGGATATATCAATTCTTCTGCTGATTGTTTCTCTTCCAATAATTCTGCCCTTGGTGTTATCAGTAAAAAGAACATTACTTCCATTAATGTGCTCAATGTTTAAGAAGGCTAATTTGTTTCATGTCATGTGTCTGGAACATCCATTGTCTAAATACCATTTTTCTTCTGGAATGTGCCATTTTTATTGCTTTCTACAAGATAGATTGAAATATTATTTGGTACTATCTATATGTAATGTGTCTAGTTTTTCCACATGTATGGTAGGTTCTTTTATTATGTTTTTCTTTAAAAAATGTTTTTGTTTTTTCATAGGCTTTCAAACGTACAATCTTCTTCTTTCCTTTTGATTGTTCTCTTTAGATTATAATTTTCTTCCAACAGAAAGTTTTTTTACTTTTTCTAGCTCTCTATTCATGTTAACTAATTTATTTCTATCATCAACAGTTTTATTTAGGATATTATTATAACTTTCAAAAAGTTCAATTTTTTCATTATAAATGATTTGAAGTTGTTCTTTAAGAAAGTTAATTTCATTGTGCAACTTAATAATTTCATTATGAAATTTTTCATGTAAACTAAATGGATAGGAGCTTTCACATTCATATTCAAAATCATTGGAATAAACTTCAGAATGAAATGATGTCTGATTATTAGGCATAAGGCAACTATCTTCATTATCAAACTGCTTAGAGTCTGAGTTATCCTAGGTTATAGTCATTCATTTTTGCCTTGCTCTCCTTTCTGTTTTGATACTCTTTTTTTCAATTGAGCAATATGGCCTTTTGTGTCCAATTTCATGACATTCGTGACAAATGATTTGTTTTGACCTTCCTATTTGAAGTTACTTTGTTTGGTACTTCCTTTGGAACCATATCTAAGATGATTTTTACCTGCATAAGCTATTTTAGACGTCTAGTTATCATTATAATTTCATCATTTATAGATTCCTCACTTAGATTTACTTTATCTTCAAAAGGTTCCATATGCTCGGAAGAAATGCAACATCTTTCTTTCTTTTGTTGTCAAAGTTTTCTTCCTTTGCTAGGAGGGTCAGCTCATGAAAATAAGGGATCCTATCAATTGTCCCATAGCAAGAGTTAGATTTTTTGCTTCCTGGATGATAGTCATTTTGGGCATCCATTCTTTTGGTAGTGAGCGAAGGATCTTCTACACTTGTTCACTTTCTAGAATCGTTTTTCCAAGTGTAATCATTGGATTGAAGGTTTCCATGAATCGAGCATACATTTGACTGATAAATTCTCTTGATTACACATAAAACAACTCATATTGATAGGTTAGCAATGCAATTCTTTCTTGTTTTACCTGTGATGTTCCTTCATGAGTAATTTGAAGCATGGTCTATATTTCTTTTACTGCATAAATATGGGTAAGATTTTCTTATTCTCAATGGTAAGCTCTTTTAGATCTTTTGGGGTGTCATATCTCCATTTATTGGAATGAGTGGCCTACTAATCTCGATGCTCCAGTGATCACAATTAAGAGCAACGAAGAACTCTTCAATTCTATTATTCCATGTTGTATAGTTCGTTCTATCAAATAATGATGGACGAGTCTGAAACTGTCCTTCTGCAAAACCATCAAAACTTGAAGAAGCCATTAGGATCTTTTTGCTCAGGTTTGTTAGAACCAAAATATGAGCACTAGGCTCTAGTACCACTTGTTAATAGTATGAGGCATAAGAAGGGGTGAATTAGGCTTAATACAGTTTTATTATAACTTTAGAAAAAAATGAGTAACAGTTTTAAACTAGAAGTTCCATAAGGAATAACATGAATTGGCAAAATTGCATTTTTAGTCCCATACAATAGAGAGATGTGCAACTTTAGTCCCGTGTTTTCTCAAAATTTAGAAAATGTCCCAAAATCTCAAAAAAGTAGCAAAGTTAGTCCCAAAATTCAATTTCTATTTACAATTTAATGGAAGCCATTTGGCAACAAAATTTGGTGGTAAAATTATCATGTGAATGGCACATGATGCAGGAATAAATATACCTTAATCCCCAAATTGCTTCAGAAGACCCAATTGTTTCCTTCTACAAACATTAGTTTCTTCTTCCTCTTTAATCAACAATAAAATTCACACCAAAGTTCAATTTTTCCTCCCAAAAAATGTCTGAGGTTGGAGGCATAAGTTGTTTCTATGGAAATTTAGCAAAAATTCAAACAAGTTAGACAAAAGAAAACCATAGAAGGTGTTTTCTTTCATATGCGAATTATAGAGATATAAGGTGCTATATTTTTTGAGTGGGAGGATTCCCTAATGTGTGCAAGAGCAAGAGTTATTATTCCTAGGCTTTTGCACTAGTTGAATGCACTAGAGAGAAAATCCAAGACTTGAATGAAGGAACAAAATGTCCAAGGTAATTATCATCTTCTTGTCGATGGTAATGCTATTGATTTGGATTTGTTTATAGAAGAGTTGGAGGCAATTTTGGAGGGTATATTCTATCTAATTAGGTGTTATGGTGTTATGTTGGAAAAAGAAGGATATCAGTACTATTTTGCCTAGGTGCAGAAAGTAAATACTTATTGTATTGTGTTTTTGTATCTTGATTGGAGCTTGTAGGTGTAGGAATATTAGTTTAAACATGGCTCCTAATTTTCAATTGTAATGTAATTGTGTTATTAGTAGAAAAGGAAATTATATTATATATTTTGTTTATAATAATTTCTTTCTTCTATTTTCTCTTTTTCACAATATTTTTTTTTAGGAGTTTACGCTTCCCTTATAGCTTTGGAACTGGGCAAAACAATGCTTTGACAATGTGCTTCTAGGATGTGAAGTTAAGCAACTTACTGGGGATGAAATAGCAATGAAAAAAAATAAGTTTTGGATAATAGTAAAAAAAGACAATTCATAAGCAACCTTCTGGACTAGTTCCGATTCCCAAACCACAACCCAAGCAAGTAAAACCTTCTGGACTAATTCCAAGAAAGTAAAACCACAAATTAAATAACAAAATTCATAACTTCCATCCAAAAACTTGAGCATGTGATCCATCTAATTAACACACAGAAGAAGAGAGAAAATAGCCAAAAAAACCATATCAAATTAATTGCAAAATGAATCAATTAGTGAACTTGTCATCAATCCATACATTCAACCATCGTCAACCTAGAATAGTAAGACACATACAAAAGATGGCTATAAATTTTTCCAAAGCTTTGAATTTTAGTAACTTTTTTGGGCATTGTATCTTCCAAAACATTAACCCCAAAACAGCTACTCTTTAAACTTCTTCTTAATCCTACTTTTCTTTTTTAGTCTTGGGCTTTTTCACACATACACTTCCACTTGTAGCTACAACTGCTGCATTTAAGTTTGACATAGTGACAAACTTTTAGCCACCTTTGACAAATACAAGTATATTTCCTCTACTTGTGCTCACTTGTGAACTAACACGGCTTCTTATTTGTGAAATTAGTGGATGATCTTGTGAATACAGTAGAGGTGCTCTGATATTCATTGTCTTTTGAATTGAAGGATTTAGATTTAGTGTTGGGACAAATACAAAAGGTGGATTTATAGCTTCAAAACTAACAAATTCTATTAGTTCTTCAACTCCATTAGCTGCAACTCCTTGACAAGATCTCTTTGCCTTTGTCCACTATAAAATTGAGGAAGTCACATTAAAACAAGTATTAAAACATAAAGCTAACAAGAAAGCATTACCAGAAATTATTTAAAAATTATACATTTCTTTTAAGATCTGATCTAGAAGCTTGTCCAGTAACTTTCTATGCTAGATTTAATCTCTTCCTTGCTTGTAACATCAAAACTAAGTTATTGCACAAATCATGGATTAACAACAAAATCACTAAAGAAATTAGATAAAGAATGAATATTACTATCATCTTTTTAATGGTTAAGTAAAAATAGTAACTCCTATTCCCTTACATCTTCATCAAACTATCAAGGTTAGCTACAAGATCTTCTACTTGTTTTCTGAAGTCACATCTCTTCTTACTGTGTCCAATCTTACCACAAAAAATGCATTTCACCTTGTAATGTTGTCTTTTGAGCTTAATTGGTTTCTTTTGATCTTCGACCCCTTTTCTTATCTTCATCACTAGCTCATCACTCTCCAATCTTCTAGCCTTTGCAGGTTTCCCAACAGATCTCCCAAATTTTGGTGGCAATGGAGGTATGAACTAAACTTAGCCCATAATTGAGGACCATTGATAGGTGCAATTGCATGTTCATAAACATTGAGAAATGTTTAGACAATATAGTATGAACGGACAAAGTTTTCAGGGTTTAGAAGTTGGCAAGATATGGTACTTAAAGCATGAATCCTCCCCTCATACCCTTCCTCAACACATTTTTCATAGATCCTTCTACCATCATTTTTTGTAATTTTCAAATTTCTTCTTGTTTTTATGGCATGTGAATGGATAGCCTCTCTAGACTCTTTCTTGTTGCTAAAGATCAATCCCAACTCAAAAATTGGAATTAGGGTGTCATTGCTTCTAAAAACTACAAATTTCTCTCCACCAAAACCCTTAGAACCTTTTTCACTATTAAAATCATCCCCATTAAAAGCTATATCATTGTCTTTTTGCCCTTCTTCTAATAACTCACTAGAATTTGATACCTCTACATCTAAACCCAATTCTACTCCACCTCTATCACTCTCAACCCCATTTATTTTCTCTTCTTCCACACTATCAACCCCATGCTCATTGTTAGCCTCACTATTAGCCCCATGCTCATTCTTACCCTCACTTAAGTCATAATCAATATTGCAAAACGATTTCTCACTATCCTCCTCCTCATCATCATTATCTTTATCATTATTCTCATTTTCATTAGTATTTGAGTGATTTATGTAAGCATCAAGATAAAGATTCAAAACCCTATCTCTCATAAGCAAAGGGTTTATCATAACTTATAAGTTATTTTGGAACATAATTAACCTCCTCTTTTTTCCATCCAGCTTATAGTATATTTTGTGCCCCAAATACCCCAATTTATCAACCAATTCATCAATGTAGCTCACAAACATAAAGTTCAAGTCAAAATAGTCAAATGCACTGACACTATCCCCTCTAATAATTAGATTCAGGGTAATGTACAAATTTTCCCCCCATGATGAAAAGTTAATGTGACAACTAGGTCACTTTCATTTGAACAAAATTAAAAAATAGAGAACAAAAAAATTAAAATATTACATACACAGTATATAGAATCTTCCACACAAGGCCATACACATACAGTAACAGTAAATTAAGCAATATTCTTACAGTATAAAGACGAATCTTCACACTAGCCCATAAACAAGAAGAATGAACATTGGTCCTCACAATTATAAACAAATGGCATTGTCTGAAAAATCCAAGAAAACATGGTCCTATATCCATTTGTTTATAAGAAAGCATGATCCACCATGCGAAAAACATAAAACATCAGTGTTTGAAGTTTAAAGAATAGCTACAGTCAAAGATACTTACTGTACGTTAGGGGTGGTTGGTCAATCAAATGTGCTAGACATAGAGACATCTTCAATCTTAAAAAAATCATGATCAAATATCTTACTCTCTTGGAAGATTTGCTAACAAATCATCTTCAATCTTGCATATAGGGTTGCTTCGAGAGGAATTTGGGTTGGGGAAAATAATTTTAGGGTTTAACAGTGATGGTTAATTCAAGAGTTGGGAGTGAGGATTTTTTAACCACACCTCACGTGCCATTTATGTGTGAATTTTGCCACCAAACTTTGTTGCCTAATGGCCACACGCATCATGTGTTGTTTCTCCATTAAATTGTAAATGGAAATTAACTTCTAGGACCAACTTTGCCATTTTTTTGAGATTTTTGGATGTTTTGTAAATTTTAAGAAAGCATGGGACTAAAGTTGCACCCCCCCCCCCTATCGTATGGCACTAAAAATGCAATTTTACCAACATGAACTTAAAGGCAATAGAAAAGTAAATGAGATACTAGATTTATAGTAATTTGGAAAGCCTACTACACTACCTAAACTTTCACTTAGGATTCCAATATGCAAATTTCACTAATAATTCCAAAGAGAATTAGTACAAATAAGTTCAATAAATATGAACAAACAATTCAACATCAACTGAAACTATATTAAACAAACCAATATAACACAAGGGAAGGAATATTCCAAAGTCTCCAACCTAAAAGATGGCATAACTGATGGTAGTTCCAGCAGGAAGTAAACAGTGTACCATTTTCTTTTCTCCGATAAGGTACTTTAAGAAAGCTAATAATTAGAACTAAATATTTCTATAAACAAATGCTTGTTCTTCCGAATTATCTCTTCAAGATTAAATAGTGATTCTTTACTTGTGTTGGATGTTCCAATGGTAACTTTCCATAGATGGGCTACAATGGTAACTTACTAAGTTTGAATGTCATTCTTCAAGCAAAGGAGATTTTTTCTAGCCTTATGAGAGAAATCAGCAATATTTTATCCAAATATACAATAGCCCTAAGATGGAAAAAAAATCATAAATTGCCTCTTTCCATAAGACATAAATTAGCAATATTTTATCTAAATACACAATGTACTTAAGATAAAAATAAATCATGAATTGCTTGAATTAAGAAAATGAACATTTCATTATCATTCATCAAAACCATAATCCTAACATATTGTATTATTAATTACAAAACAAATTATTTTTTTGGACATACTTCATCTACTGCCAATGCATTTGCACATGCCAAAAGGATATATATATATATATATATATATATTCATTTCATGGAATTATGGCCTACCATCACATCAAGTCAAATAACATTTAGTGTAGGATTAATTTGTGACTCCAATATATATGTAGATTCACTTATGTTTGCATTAGCTATTTTAATCCTTTATTTGTAAATGAATCATTAAAGCTTTCATTAAATATTTGGCATCCTATGGCAATTAGGTATATTCTATATCTACAATCGTCACTAAACAATCCTTAAAAAATTATTATGAAGTGTTAAAGTTTGATATTAGTGTACTACCAACTTAGGCAATGATTTCCTTTTTATTTTTTTATTTTTCTTTTTTTATTTTAAGTTAAGACCCAAGGTCTATTTCAAGTTAGGAACCAAGTTAAAAATAGGATCACTATCAAGCTCTAAAAAGAATTCATTTTATATCTAATATTTATTTTTTATAAGATCCTATTAGTTGATCGAGCCCAAAAAAGTCACATGCTCAAATTCTTGAAAAGTAGCAACTAAAAATGTTGAAGAAGAATCCAAACTAACTTATCCACTATTCCTAACTTTCACTATCACATATATCCATTTTCTTTTTCAAAAGATAGAAGCTCACAATTAAATATGTATTCTTGGATTCTAAATCTCATGACCTCGAGACTTAGCTTAATAAAATTTACGTAGTTTTAGAGGTACAATTAACAATACTTATGATGACAATATATATTATCACATTTATTACTATAACGATTCATAAAAAGATTTGGGTTATTACAGTTGATAATATATTGGAAAAAAAATTCTGCATTTAGCTATTTATGTTGAAATTCTAAGGTGGACAAGACTTTTGTAATCCATAAGAAGAAGTTGAATTGTCCTGGTGTAAGACAAAGTAGAATGTGTCCTCAATTCTGTAGGAATTATGAATGCTCGTCTCAATTTATCTACAATTTGAAATGCTTTTTGATTAGAGACATGGAGATATGTTTCGTGTCTTCATTGTATGAATATCCATCTCCCATAACTATTTATGATTTAGGAAATTCATCTAAACTACAGAACAAATATGACGAAATGTCAAATTTATTGATATTGATTAAGAGGAATGATTTTACAGTAGTATAAAAATGGCAAATCTAAATGGTCTTCCAAAATAGTCATACTCATTGTAAATAACTTGCTATGTAATTTGTAATCGATTCATTTTCACATGAAAGCACTTAATTGTGATGTATAATTGAGCGTTAATAGTGTTGGCTGAATGAGAATCTGCTCCATACGAGCGTAGGCCTCTTGTGTAAAGTGTAAGCCATCCCAAAAGATGTATTGATCTGGGTGAGGACAAACTGGAACTCCTGAACTCCCACAAAATCTTTTGCTATCATAGTTATATTTTCCTCCAATTCCACAACAAGCTTTGAGTGTCATATTTCCATCAGGGCCTATTACAATCACAAGGATCATATAATTCTTAGAGTTCTTGGTGTTCTATAGGATAAACAAATTTATGAAACCAGAATAAAATGGAACGGATGCCTCTGCAAGAACTGATAGCACCCCTTCATCAATGGGCCGTACAATATGCTGACGTTGGGAAATTCCCTACTTTGATTATTCATAGCTTGTTGAGGATTATTAATTATTTTTCAATGTGATAAGATCATTGACACTCTTGAGGCACCCCAAATCATCGTAGGCATTTGAATCATTGCTGGGTAGTGCAGTTAGAATATATGGGTAGCATCAAGGGAGCATTTCCAGGAATAACTACTCGCTTGGCTCCCATCTTGATCAATTCCTGTGTTATTAAATAAGACAAATTGTTATTTAACATGATAAGTGATGTATTAATGGATTCAATATATTAAAGGAAATAGCGAAACATATGTATCAATTGAATGATGTTGGACTTAGGTAATTACTCTTGCAGCCTTAATGAGAGCTCGAATTATATAGGGCACATAAATTTGTACTTCTTGAATGGATTTTCTTTGGGTCAATGCATACCCTAAGTCATTGCCTTCAACGTCGTCCATCAATATAAGAGAGTTTCCGAGCCTGTTGGCGCAATCTTAGTGCAAATGAAGTCAAATTAATTAGCTAGTGTAAATATTTTATCCAAGATCGTTTTCATATATATATATATATATATATATACTTGAATGTTTGTTGATATGATACCTGTTGGTGTTGAGCAAATAGATTTAAGGTATCTTTTAAACAAGCTCGGCTGAGCGCTACGAGGAATAGCACAATAAGGTGGAACTTTCACACCCTTGACTTAAAAAATTTATGACCGAGTACTGGGCTCCCAGCCACCGAGAAGCTGACACGATTGCTGGATGTAGCATTCTTTGACAAATAAGGTGTAATATGTGGAAACCCAAAATCAGTAGCTGCAAAATACAAAAATATTCAACAAGTTGGTAGCAACAAAAATCATAATGAATATTAAACAAGTTAGAATTGCTAGATTTTTCCTGGCTATAGCTTAATTGTTTTTTGAATATTGAAGATGTATTCCATTATATTAGTTGTGGTAAAATGCATCATACTCTTATACGTGCATACCTGTGAAGTTGAAGTCAATAAAGCCATTGGACCAACGACCGGTGGGCCTACCAGGGAAAGTTTTGCCATAAGGCAAATGTGCAGCTGGAAGCGAAGGCCCCCAAGCGAGAACTCAAACAGAGTTGCCAATGTCAGTTATCCAATCTCCGAAGTGATATAAATATTCAAACGGACACTTGATATTTTGGGAAGAAGCAGCACCAGCTAGAATAAATAGGAGAAAAACCGTATGATTTTCATAGAATAAGAGCAAGAATAACACATGCTTTCTTAAGTTTTGTTCACTTGCAATATTCTTCTACTGGAATGTATAAATGTATGTATAGGGAAAGAATTGAAGACCAATTGATGCATAGCTGTCTCACTACATAATGAATTTGACAGTATTGTAGCTAGTTTTGTTATTTAAGGGGTACCGAACTTGAGATCGATGTCTTGATTATTTTCTCTTGTAAGGTTGGTATGACTGATGTAAGATAGATGTACCTGCATAGATTAGTATTTGAATATTGACTTGGAGAATCAAATCAAAGTCCAAATCTGTTCAGTATTTGACAGTAATTTCCTAAGGTTCATGTTGCAAAGGGGATAAGAATTAAGTTGGGTGTTTGGTTATGTTTTCTCAAATAATTTTGTTTTGAGCAAATACAATCAAATACACACTTATTTTTTCCTTCTTAACACTAAAATAGATTTTCTCAAAACACCATCTCTTATCCTTTATTATTCTCAAAACTCCTCCACTTTCGAATGTATACATACATATATATAATATATATTATATATATTCTATTATTCTTACAATAAAAAAAAATTACTCAATTCTATTTTGTAGCACCCCCACTCAGGATGGCACCTAAGCTGAGGTGTTACCAATTCAATCTTAATATTTTGTCTGTAGTAAGCAATAGGCTCAAAAATATTTCTCTTCAAATCCTTAAAGAAATGCATAGTACTTTAACTTAACATGCTCTAGGCAAAATATCCAAATACATAACATTAACAAAATATATACAAGTTCAGGCCTTCTTGATCATCCAGGACCTATCACAACATCCCAAAACTAACTTAACATTCATGGAAGCCTATATACACAACTAGAAGTCTAGCTAGAAGTCTAGTACATTCTAAAATACATCCTGTTATAATATATATATATATATATTATAGCTTGGAATTTGAGTTTGAGTATAAGTGTGTTTGTCCCATATTGAAAAAATAAGATCTCCTGTATCTTATAAAAAATAACACACTTAATAGTTTGAATTAAGACTTGGAAAGAAAATACAGAAGGAAGCCAAAAGCATACTATTATATATTTAAATTAATTCACTTGGCATGGACACGTGGCACGTGGGACGTGTGTTTAAGAAAATTTTATTTTTCTTTTGCAAAAAATTAATTTCGAGTAAGAAAATAACTTTATCCTCTTCTAGAAATTAAATGCGTATCCTTCTGAAGAATTGCAATTTTCAAAGCCTGTATTAAAGGTTGTATCTTCTCAAAAAGTAGTTAGATTTATATGGTACAACTATTGGGAATTATAATAATATTTCAAAATGATATTTTCTACTAATATAAATATAAGTAAGGAGAAATGCCAGAATATAAATATATTTTTCAAAAATAAGTCTTCCTTTCTTCTCTATTAAAATTTTCTCATATACTCAAATGCTTTCAAAAGGATCTTGAGGAAAATCTTCGAAGTTACCATTTGCAGATTTCAGGTGGTTTTGTTGTATATTAGAAGTGAATTGCCATTTTAACCCAGTAGCAAACTCATAGTGGGAGCAATAATCACTTTAAGGAAAGTGTGTTCACACCTTAGGCCAAATAATTATTTAGCCAGTTCTATCAGTTTTCCTAACACATTCAAACCTGAGGACCTCATTCACCATCTTTACCTGCTTGAAAGAAATCAAAATAATATGGGAAGGTAAATCCTAAAGACTTAGTGAGGGATAATAGTAATCATAAATAATAGGTATCTATCAAGGAAAAATCAACTCAATGGTTTGGCATTTAACAATTAAATAGGAATCTCTCCTTATTCCAGTCAGTTAGTTGGTCCATCAATCAATCAATCAATTGAGCACTCAATCAGTTTGGCAGGCAGTTAGGTAGTTGGATGGTCTATCAATTATTCAATCAATTACTTAATCAATCAGTCAAACATATCATCACATCCAAAGCAACAGCTGGAATCAACTTATCAGCATGTCCTAAGCAAACAGCTAAGTCAACTTAACAGCACATGCCGAGCATAACAGTAGAGATCAACTTATCAGCACGTCCTAAGCAAATAGCTGAGATCAACTTAATAGTATGTTCTGAGTATAATAGCTAGGATCAACTTATCAACACGTCCCAAGCATATAGTAGGGATCAACTTATTCAGCACATCCCAAGCATACAGCTGGGATCAACTTATTAGCACGTCCTAAGCAAACAACTGGAATCAACTTATCACAATCAGTCAGTCAAATAGTCAGTTAGTTAGTCAATCAATCAATTGATCATATTGGCTCATCTCAAGCTCCACAGCTAGGAACTACAATTGGAAACTTGTTTTCATATAGCAAGTTGTCGACAAGGACATATAAGCGACATACAGAACAATTAACAGTTAATAACGATCAACAAGTATGATTAAGCCATCATGGCTATATAACAAGAAATGAACAAGCAAGTATGCTGGTAGGACATCCGATAATAATACAAGACAGGAAAGAGTACAGGACAAACACAAGTACCGATCAAGAACAAGTACAAGACAGGTAACACTAGAGAGTTCTGAGCACTAGAACAAATAAGAACAAACTTATAACAGAGTGAAGTCAAGAACTAACCCTCACAAGGGTATACAAGTCAATTAACATATCACAAGCAAGTGCACCATTAAGTATAGATTTCAATAAACGCAAGCAGATATAATTTAAGCATAATGAACCATCATAGGGGTTTTTCCACAAGTAAATAGAAGTATTCAAGGCCAAAGTAGTAGACCCTCATAGGGTGCAACAATTTGTGAGCAAGCTATAAACAAAGCAAGTACCGGTTGGTAAACCCTCACCCCCGAATTCTTAGAAAGGTTTGCCATAAATAGTAGTCTATTGGTCCTCATGACCTACTCCTTCTTCACCTATCGAAAATAAAATTTTCACTATCAAAACTCACATTCAAACCTAATAATCATAACTAAGTCATTAACGATCCAAATTTATTAAACAACCAACTAATGTGATAGTTTTGGGCATGAACAATACTATCGCCCCAAAATGGCTAATAGGGTTAATATTGCCAAAACAAGTCTTGATTTTCCTATCAATTCACTTATCATAATATAGACTCGTCCTTAATTACACAATCTTTTCATAATATTACCCTAAAATCATAATAATCGCTTAATTCTTCATAATTAATCCCAATAATGTCACTTAGATCTTAAATCCATAGAATTAGGGTTTTCTTCTTATAATACTCGATAATTTCACATAATCTTCATAAAATAGTACTAATCCAATTTTACTAAACTCATACTAGCACATGCATACATCGAGTCTTAGTCCCATGTCAAATAACTCAATTATCATATCACAAGTTCGAATTTCATATATCATAGTTAAATTGCTTAATTATCTCAATTAATCTTAACATTACATAGACTAATATAGATCCGGGCCCACTAAATACACTATAGTCCATGCATAGGAATATACATATATATGTACACATATATCAATTGTGTTTAAATTTCTCATTCTTAGCATATTACAAGGTTTTCAATGAAATTCGAGCAATATACATGCATGTATGTATATATAAGCAAAACTCTGTCCAATTCTTTTACCCAAGATTTCCTTCTCAATACCTCAAAACCACAAACCGAGAGCATCGTCACAATCCCAGCAATAAGGTAAACATTCTATCTTAGAGCTACTAGAGCACCGTCATGCACGGTTGCCGAAGAAGCTCACCAACACCACCAAAATGTTCTTTTATACTCAACTAAGCTAACACCCAACTCAAAATCACTAAATTCTAGCAAATTGAGGGCCAATTTTAACTCCAATTACCAAAACTACCACTCATCGCCGTCACATTTTTGCCCAAATTTCACCATCGCTATCGCCTAAAACCTTAATCAAAGTCCATCATCTTTAACCTTAAGCTAAGATCTTTCAACCTTATTGCCTAGATATCAATTTTTGTCATCAGTGCTGCGATGCCACCAAGTTCTATCATGGTAGTGATTTTCAATCCATTTTTCGGCTGCTACGATGGTTGTTATGGGAAGAAATAGCACTGTTGTGATCACCATGAAGAGAGGAATAGTTTGGTATATAATATCATAGGTTTCGATAGCTAAAGTTGTTTGCTGAAGAGAGAGAAAACTCTATGCATAGATGAGAAAAAAGTAGAAACATGGAGAGGGAAGAGTTGACCAACACTTTTAAATCCAATCTTCTGGAAATTGCAATTTCACCCCCAAATTTTTCATCAGATTTTTAGTTAGGTCCACCAAGTTTCCAAAGCCTTTCATCTTGGCCCAAAATTAATATAGTACCTTACTTAGACCCCTTTAGCCTAAACTTACAAAAATGGTCCAAATCAAGTTTTTTAAAATTATAAATTAACCCAAAATTTTCAATCCTCATACAATTAAGTTTTTTTTATTTATTTATTGAGACCTAAAATCCAACCAATCAATATTTTACATTTTGAATCCTTATTTTCTTAAAACTCTGAATTTCAGGGGTATTATACATTTTCATCCCAAATATTTAACAAAAAGACATTGATTTAACTGTTATAGTAAAAAATGTCTCCCCTCAAAACATAAACAAACATGCCAACACTTTTCACAATAAATTTTTTACTATTCCCCAAATATAAACAAAAATCCATCACATTATCCAACACATTTAATTTTCACTTTTCCCAATCACACTCCCAAAATTCGTTCTCTCAAAACACATATCATAATCAAACATTTCCTAAGGGCTTGTTCTCTTGCATTTTAGGTGAATTGTAGAAAATATTTTAGGAGAATGAGTTTTTGGGAGAAAATTTTGAAAATGTGCCAAGAGCCTGTTCTTTTGCATTTTGGGCATTTTCTAAAAAATATTTTGGGAGAATAGGTTTTTGGAAGAAATTTTGGAGAATGTGCCAAACGTTTCTTTTTGTTTTGAAACAAATGGGGACAATGAAATAAGAATGAGGTGGTTGTTTCTTTTTATTTTGGGATGAGACAAACTTTACTGTAGAGGTCAAATCAGTTGAATTTTTGTTGGATTTGTGAGGTAAAAGTAATTATTTTATGTAATGCATATATATAGTTGGATGATGTATATGTGTTTGTATATATGTGTAATGATTGATATATTGTTGTAATAAAATACTGTATAATTAATTTAATTAGTGATTTATTATGAAATTTATATTTTTAAAAATTTAATATTAGCAAATGATGTATTACTTGAAAGAAAATACTTTTTAATAAATATTAATTATTTAGGAAATCATAATTATATCTTAATTATAAAAAATTGGCTAATGCCATAATTAGGTCATAATTGTTAATATCGGCTTATATAAAAACATATTAATTATTGTATTAATGAAGAAGTTAATAAACTTCAAAAATATGCTGATCGTCTGACTATGTGCACTTACTATTATCCTCACCCTTCTCCCCAATATGTATTGCATGAAGAGTAGGATTTAGTTCTTAATAACTCCTACTCTGGTAAACATATTTATGAGTGGAATTTGGATGGTTTTACCGAATGTCATATTTATAATTTGGTGCATCGTATGCTGATGTATTCTACTATTTGTAATAATAATGGCAATTCTGATAAAACTGTTGCTAAAATGATAATTGCTAGTTTTACCGGTCAACTTAAAGGTTGGTAGGAAAATTATTTAACCTTGGCTAATAAGGAAGAAATCCCTAATATGGTTAAACAGGAGCATGAAGGTTCAAGTGCTAGTAATACTACTGAAAATGCCGTTTACACTTTAATTGTTACTATTATAGAACATTTTACTGATAGATGGACTAATAACTCTAAACATATTAGAACTTTACTTAATAGTTTAAAATGTCAGAGTCTCACCTAATTTAGGTGATATAAAGATACTTTCTTGTCTAGAGTTTTAGAACTTCCAGAGTTTAATAGTTCTCACTGGAAGTCAAAATTTGTTGATGGTTTGCCTTCATTGTTTACTGAAAGAGCTAGATGTATTCAAGAGGGTTTAAATTTATGTAATGAAATAAAATTAAACCAACAAATTAAACGTCATAATATAACTGAACATAAACAACTAGTTCAGTTTTGTGGTCAATTTGGTATGGATATTCCAAAACTACTGGATAATATAAAAAATCAAAAAGATAAAGATTCTTTTTATAAAAAGAAAAAATATAGAACAAAATCTCATAAAAAGGTTAGAGAAAGAGGGAATGAAAACAAAAGGTCTAATAAAAAACTTTTGAAAAAATTCAAAAATATGGTGCTTGCTAGGAATGTGGTAAAGTAGGTTGTTATACTGATAAGTGTAAAATCCGTTCTAAGATTAATAATCTTGACATTGATGATAAGATCAAAGATGTGCTTTATAAGATTATGCTTGAATCTGATGATAGTGATAATTTTGAGTCTACTGATTCTTTGAATGAATGTTTTGGTAATAGTTCTAGTTCTAAGTGTGAGCCATGTAAAAATGGTGATTCTTGTGCCAATAGTGTTTCTGATATTAATAAATCTGATAGTGAGGATGTATATAAACTTATGTCTCAATCTAATAATGAGCAGAATGTTATTGATAATAACAACACTATGGAGTTTCTTAAAATGATTAAAGATCCTGTTTTATGATCAAAAATAATTGATCAATTTGATAATATCCCTTCTTCTTCTTCTAATAAACTTGTTGATGAATTTGTTTTTAATAAGAAGGATAATGAACCTTATTCTATGTCGGAAGTATATTAAATGCTAGATAATAGGAATAAGAAGAGTAGTTCTACTTCTGTTGATGATTTGAAACAGGAAGTTAATAATTTAAAAAATGAAATTATAGAGTTTAAAAGGAATAATATATTTCTTGAAGAAAGAATGAGGAAACTAGAAATTTCAAAAGGTAAACAGGTTATACCTAGAATTGATAACTTTGATAATTTGTTTGATAGTTTTCATGATAATTCAAATAATTTACAAAGTGATGATTTTCTTTCCAAATTAGAAATAGTTACTTCTCAGAAATGGTTAATTAAAATTAATCTTTTGATTGATAATAAATTTTTAAAAGAATTAATTGCTTTAGTAGATAGTGGTGCTGACCTTAACTGTATCCAAGAAGGCCTTATACCTACTAGGTATTTTGAGAAAACATCTCACATTCTTCATTCTGCCAATGGTGAAAAACTTGATATTAGTTATAAACTATCAAAAGCTTTTGTTTGTAAAAATAAAATTTGCATTCCTTTAAGCTTTTTATTAGTTAAAAATATTTCAAACCAAATTATACTTGGTACACCTTTTTTAAAGAAAATATTTCCTTTAAAAATGGTTGATTCAAATGGTTTTATAGGAACCTTTGATGATAAGGATTTACATTTTCAATTTATTGTTGAACCTTTTTCTAGAATTCTTAATAGAATAGAAGGATTGCTTAAAGCTAAAACCAATCACATTAATTCTTTAAAATAAGAAATCATTAGTCTTAATATTGATGAACAATTAGCTAATCCAAAATTAAAAGAAAATATTTCTTTTCTTGAAAATCAATTTTCTTTGTCGGTTTGTAATGAGCATCCCAATGCTTTTTGGAATAGTAAAAAGTATATTGTTGATCTTCCATATGAGGATAGTTTTGATGGGAATGTCCCAACCAAGGCTAGACCATGCCGGATGAATTCTGAGTATTTAGTCTACTGCAAGAAGGAAATTGAGTCCTTGCTGCAGAAAGGTCTAATTAGACCAACCAAGTCTCCTTAGTCTTGCACTGCTTTTTATGTTAATAAACATAATGAGCAAGAATATGGTGCTCCTAGGTTAGTTACTAACTACAAACCTCTCAATAAGGTTTTAAAATAGATAAAATACCCAATCCCTAATAAAAAGAATTTACTTGATAGGTTGTTTGATGCTAATATCTTTTCTAAATTTGATTTAAAGTATGGTTACTAGCAAATTCAAACTGTTGAAAAGAATAGGTTTAAAATTGCTTTTAATGTTCCTTTTGGTTAATATGAATGGAATGTTATGCCTTTGGGTTTAAAAAATGCTCCTTCTGAATTTCGAAAGATTAGGAATGATATTTTTAATCCTTATAGTAATTTTATTATCGTTTATATTGATGATATTCTTGTTTTCTCTAATACTATAGAAAACCATTTCAAACATCTCAATATTTTTAGACAAGTTGTTATTAATAATGGTCTTGTTTTTTCTAAATCAAAAATGATTTTGTTCCAGATAAAAATTAAATTTTTAGGTCATTTGATTGAAAAAGGAAAAATAATTCCTGTTAATAGAAGTATTGAATTTGCTTCTAAGTTTCTTGATAAAATTACTGATAAAACTCAACTACAGAGATTTTTACGGAGTCTTAATTACATTTCTCCATATTATAAAAACCTTGCTAATGATACTGCCAATTTATATGATAGGCTAGAAAAGAATCCTAAGCTGTGGAGTGATAGTCACATCCATGCAATAATAAAAATTAAGGAAAGAGTTAAACAATTGCCTTGTCTTATGCTTTCTAATCTAAATTGGGAAAAAATTATAGAAACTGATGTTTTTGATATAGGTTATGGTGGTGTTTTAAAACAGATTAATCCTAATAGTAAACAAGAAATTCTTGTCAAGTTTTGTTTTAATAAATGGAATAATAGTCAGAAGAACTATACTACGGTTGCTAAAGAAATCTTTGCAGTTGTAGAATATGTGTTAAAATTTCAAGATGATTTATATAATCAATCTTTTATCATAAAAACTAATTGTCAATCTTCTCTGTTTATGTTTAATAAAGATTTTAAACATGATGTTTCTAAACGAATGTTTGCAAGGTGGCAAGCTTATTTAGCCTTTTTGATTTTAAAATTGTTTATAAAAAAGGGATTGATAATAGTATCCCTGACTTTTTGACTTGTGAATATTTATAGGGTTAATGATTTCTCACAATAAAGAAGGAAGAGGTACAAATCCCTTCTCTAATATAGGAAGATGAGGTCTTAATTTTGCTCCCAGACCATTAATACAACATGACAAACAGAAGCTTATAGCTTCAAATATCTCACAAGCATTATATGCTTCTTCCAATCCTAACCCAAATATTACTCCCAATGATCCTTTGTTTGTAGAATTTCTGCATTTCAAACAACTTAAGGAAAGTTCTAATAGAGCTTCCGGTTCTACCTAATCAACCCCTTTGAAGCTTGAAGAATCTAATAGATCTTCAAATCCCTCTTTTGTTGATGTTGCCTCTAATACTGTGATCTTTGTTAATGAGGATTCTCTCATAACATTTGAACAAAAAGACTATAAGGATATTATAATGATCCTTGAACATAGTGATCTTAAATGGCATAATGACCCATAGATAATAATCCATAGGTATTTAGATTCTATATCATATGCAGCTGGTTCTTATAAACAATATTCTTATCACTACAAGCTCTTATGAGATCAACTATTTTTTTCCAAGCTCACAGGACAAGTTTGTGATCAATTTTTCTAAAATTATAATTAAGAAAACTATTTCGATTGAGGAGTAGGGAATATCCTCACTAAAAGAAAATGAATTTTTTGTGAAAGATAATAGAGTTACTTATAAATTGAATTATTGGGATTATACCCAAGCTTTTCAAAAAGTCTTTTTGTATGAAAATCTTAGAAAGAAACATACTTGGTTTGTAAAAATATGTCCTGAGGTTTATAAATCTCAGATTCCAAATTGGTTCCTTGATTGGTGGAAGTCATATGGTCCTAGCCATAACATCCTCCCAGAATAATTTCACCAGGCTTATGATAAATGGGTTAATTTTTCTCCCAAGCTTTAGAAAGCCGAAGTAGAAAATTAGATGGTCCTTAATAAGGCAACAATGTTCTTTTTTATGGAATTCTCAATCCCGTGGATTTAGAAATAGGTTCCAGCGATTGGTTTTTTTGAAGATAATATTCCCTGTTTGTTTTGGACTTTTTATATCAAATGGTAGAACAAGATAGTGCAAATGGACCAAACAACAGGAAAAATGGAAGGCTAAGAAATCTTAGATAATATTGCTAAGGTAACCAATGTTAATATGGATAATTTTAATAAAAATAAAAAGAAAGAAGCATCCTCAATCTTGGGAAAAGCTTCTAAAAAAATTAAAATGAGAAAAGGAAAATTATCCAAGGTCGATTTGTTGAAGGAAGTACTTAATATGGTCCAAGAGGAGTTAAAGACCAATTTGAAGATGATGAGTCTTCCAGTGATACAGGAGACATAGTTTCTATGGCAACTTTATCAAAATCTAAAACTGATAAAAACTAATTCACTTATCTAGCTGGAGAATCTCAAAATCCAGAAGATGATATTCCATCATACTCTGAGCAAGCTTTAGATCAAATGCTTGAGTCCCTCAGAAGAGAAAATCAATCATAATATAATGATGCATGCAATGAGATCATGGTGTGAGTGGTGAAAGCTACTATGGTCCTTTAAAAATTATTGTTGTAGTAAGTCAAAAACAGTAGCCTGAATTATATGCAGATACTGTTCATCTACTTTTTGTTTTTTACTGTTACGAATTCAAAACTTTTGAAATCCACATAGTACTTTACTTTTTACCTTTAGAATTATATTTTGAAATTTGTAATAGTTTCTTAGGTTTTCCTTTAAATAGGCTCTCAATTATATAGTTAGACAGAGCCAAAAAATTTTAAGTTTTCTTTCTAGTTTTCATATTTTGATTTCTGTAAACGCTTTTGTAATTTTATTTCTGTAAATCAATAATATACTGAAAGCTGATTAAAGCTTCAAACCTTTGGTGTTGTTGTCCCCAAGGTTAGTTTCCTTTCTTTTATTTTATTTTCCTTTGTGTTACCCTAGCCTAATGGAAGGTTAAGGGACTCTGTGTTAAACAATTATGAGTTAGATACTTCCTCTGTACTCATGATCATTTTAGATTAGGTATGTGTTGAATGTTTTAGATTTATTTACTAAATTATCCAAATAGGTTTCATAATTTAACAGTTTTTTAAGTACCTCTTGATAACCCGTTGTTTGCCCATGTTAGCCAAGGGAAGGCGTTGAAGGCATTTGGGATAGATCTGGAAGCATGAGTTGGCTTGTTAAATTATTAGGTAATTATTTTCTTGAAATTTTTGAACTCGTTTTAAATTCGATTCTCCTTCATAAGATCCTGCCCCCTTATGGTATCAGAGCCATGGTATTTTGGTTGTACTTTTCTCTAGTTGTTTAACACTCTTCCTAAAATTAAATTTCTTAAAGGAAAATCTTCTTCTACTAAAAATTCTTTTTTGGAAGAAATGAATCTTCCAAAAATATTGATTTGCTTAATAAATGGACTATTCCTAAAGTGGATCCAAAAATGATTTATCAATTGGGTACTTTCGAAAAAATTTGTTTAAAACAAATTGTAAAAACCACCAGGAATCTATTCCTCTTAATAAAGATGATATTTCTTTATAGTTGCTGCACAGATATGATATTGATAAGTATAGATCTGAATATCGTTTTCTCCATATTAGTTTGATTCAAGTTGTTTTTAAGACACTTACTTTTGATAATTTACCTTATAGTTTTGTTGCTATTCTGTGTGATGCTCGCAATTTAAATTGGAAGCATTCATTAATGGGTATTATACAACCCAGCTTGGCACATGGCCTAGTTTATTTTGATGTTTATCCAAATTTACAATTATCTCTTTCTGATGTTAATATTTTAGATGCCGTTACTTTAAATTTTAAGTTGTATGGTTATAATTATATGCCTAAGACTGAGACTATTTGTATTTGTTATAAAATCTATTTTAAACCGCTTTACACATTGAATCCTGTGTGAAAAATGATTAATAAAAATAATAATGAGACCATTTTAATTGAAACTAATTTTTGTAAGTCTCATAGTACAACCCATAGACCTATCAAATGGGATGAGGTTAAATTTCCTGACAATTGGTTAATTGAAAATGCCATTCCAGTTCAACCTGTTATATAGACTGAGGTTAGTCAAATTATTCAAACCCCTAATGGTGATGTGTCTTTACAATTTAGATCTAACAATAGTAATTTATTAAAATCTACTAGATCTACTAGATCTTCATTTTCTTAATAGTCCTATTATGTTGCGTGCTTCTACTTCTCAAATTAGAGAATCAACCTTTAATAATAGAAAATGTAATAATCTTGATAGCAAAGTTGATAAATTAATGATTTCACCTTCTAATATTGTTCATGGTGTTCCTTTTAATGATAATAATAGTGATGATACTTTAGAACCAATTGAATTTGATATAATTTTTTTTGTGAGAAATACTCACATTTGATTTACTATTTTTATGATTAAAACTAAATATGATTTTAGTCCTAGTTCTTATCATAGAAATTTAATAAAAATTGAGTTCAATAAAGATCGTTGGAAAATGTTCCATGGATGGTTTTTTGATAACTTCACTGAAAAACAACAACTAATTTTCAAAATGAATTTTATAAATTTGTGTTTGAAAAGGATCAATTAATCCCTTTTGTTCCCTGGTTCATGGTTACTTATATTGAACCATATCTTTCTATTTTGGAACGAACTTATATTGTTGAAAGTGGTCACAAACAAAAATCAATTTCTCCTCCTCAAGAAACTTTCTATGATGAAGGAAATAAATTTTTTTATTTCTCTTCATTTAATAAATTAATGGTAAGTGAACATATGCCTGTCATTTCTAGAGAAATTAATCTCTTAATAAATCAGCAAAATTATTCTAATTTATACTTAAATGTTCTTGGTGAAAGCTTAGTTTCTTTGTATCAAAGACTTTCTCCTATTGTTAACGACATTCATAAACTTAATAAATTTATGGGGGATTTAGAAGATAAAATTAATGGAACTTTTATTTCTCCTAAATTACCTAATTCTAGTGCTATGCCTAACATCCAACCTCCACCTAAAATTAATAATTTAGCCTTAGAGATATGTCTAAACTTGAGAGGTTAATAACTAAAAAGTTTGTAAATTTAGAATTTCTACTCTTGATAATATTGATCATGAATCTTACCAACATGCTATTAATGAATGAGTAATGTGAAACGAAGAGTGAGAAAGTGAGGAAGTAAATGGGAAACGTGTGGTTTTTAGGGTATAGGGTATTTTGAAATTGTTTTAATAGGAATTTTTTTAGTATAAAATTATTGTGTTTTGGAAGAATAATTGGAAAATGTGTACACATTTTGGGCTATACAGGTGACAATTGTGTCGTTTTGAATTGTTTTGTATCAGATTGAGGTGGGAATATTATAAAATTTTACTCAACCCCAACCCAACCTAATAAGCATTCAACCCAACATGTCTCAACCTAAAAGTTTTTGTATCAATTCGAACGCAACCTATTTCAATATATGATTATTTTTCATTAATAATTCATCTAAAAAATCTACACATTTTATGTTCAACTAGAATCTTAATAAAATAATCAATTTATACTAAAATTTTGAGAAAAGTCAACTTAAACAAAAAATTTAGAAAAAGTTAATATTATACTCTAGCAACCTAACTTTTGTATTATAGAACAATTTGATAATTAGACTTCATTTAATTTCCTCTACAACATCAATAATACACAAATTTTCATATTAAACCAAAAGTTTTGCACAACTTAATTTTAGCAACAATGAAGTTCAATTCCAACAAAGAAATATAATTTGTCCCATTCAATGATTAGTAATCATTCAAACATCACCAAGTAATCAAGATTTACATAGTAAATAATAATCATCAATTCTTATAAATCAATTTAGAGTTAAATTGTTCACAAATGACAAGTCTTTACTTTAAAATGCAAAAAATATAGGGTTATTATCGTGTTATTGGGTAACCCAAACCAACTCATAATTTTCGTGTTGCTTATCGAGTCAGCCCAATATCGACTCAAATCCAATAATATTGTGTCAGTTCGTGTCATGTTGAAAATTGCCATCCCAAAATTTGGGGTTTTCCTAGGAGTAGGAAAATATTCTAGCAAGAAGCCCCAAGTGTTTCTTTTTTTTTTTTTGAAAAAATATGAAAAATGATTTGAGAATTAATTATTTGCTTCTTTATGTTTTGCAGGGAGACAAACTTTACTGTGAATGTCAAATTAGATGCAATTTTGTTAGATTGATAGGGTGAAATTGATTTTTTTATGTAATATACGTATGTGTATTTATAGTTAGATGATACATGTGTATATATAGTTAGATTATAGAGTGATTTGAGAATCCTCATTCTTGTATAAATCCCCATTCCCAAAAATATTTTAGTCATTTCTTCTATCCCCCATAGGTTTTTGCTCCTAATCTATTAGTAGTGAACTTATTTTTGCATTTGACAAAATTACCCTCTAATATTTAATTAAAGAATTCTAAACCATCAAAAAAATCATCATATATATCTCCTTCATTGTATCTTCTTTTTTATAGAGATTTCTCTCATAATCTTCAAACTCTAGTAAAAGAAATATTCTCTATAAGGACTTTTTCCATAATCTTCAAGCAGCAGTAAAAGAAAAATTAACTGAGTCCTATATCTTTTATTTTTATCCTAAAAATTAATTTTACTTCTCAAAATATAAATAAATCATAATATTTGTCATATATTTTTATGAAATAAAATATTAAAGATTGTATAAAAAATAAAATCATAAGTTATAAGCAATTTATCAATACTAGCAATTTTGCACATTTCATGCATATGCTAAAATTTTTGTAGTATTTTTTTGTTACAACAATATTTATGTAACACCCCAAGAATTTTCTTGATTATATTTATAATATTTTCATTATTTTAAATTTTCATGAATTTTACTTATTAATTATTTTTAAAAGTTTTGTGGTCAAAATTTTTATTTTTATAGACTTGATTTTTTTCTTATTTAAAATTGTTAGGGCCGAACTACAAATTTTGAGGACTTGATTTCACACTTTTGGAAATGCTTAGGGTTTGCATGGAATGACCTAAGTCAACTATAGGGTTCAGCATTATTTTCCTAAATTCTTGGACCTAATTGCATGACTTATTAAACCTTGGGGACTGAATTGCAAATCTAAAAAATTTGATAGGATATAACTTGGCAAATTATTTATCTCTTCACTTTTCACTCTTTTCTCCTTTCTTCTTCTCAAACCCGTGACCACCTATCTCTTCCCTAGTAACTTTATCACCGGCAACATTTCACACCGAACTACACCATTTAAACACCTCCCCTCACCCTCCGGCCGCACTTACACACATAGGCACTATTGAACAGGCATTTCTCCATCATTAGCAAGAAGGTGGAAGAAACCCACCTTGTGGGTTTTATGATAGTGGCGATAGGGTAAACTAATTGGGATTCTTAGCTCAGAGACCTCATTTAAGTCATTGCATAGGAGTTTTGCACTGTGATGGCAATAAGAGAGGACAATCAGAGCTCAGTGGTGGAAATGATTCTCTTGGCTATTGAGCTCTATTTCTATAGCTACAAGCTATGAAACTTAGAATCGAAGGTAGCATTGGATAGCTCTTACCGAGAGGAGAAATTCTATGGTGGTACCCAATTTTTCTAGTGGCGACGGCGGCCAACGACGATGGAGAGATAGTATCATCTCCTCAATGCAACAAATGCTTTGATGCTATTGGTTTGTAGTTTCTGATTTCCAGTGGTGAATTTGGATTTTTGATAATTGTATTATGTTATATATACATGTGTTATATATGTTGTACCTTTCTTCTTATAGCATTGTACCTTGCTGAGAATAGTATGTGGAATGATATATAAATATATATATATATATATAAGTTTATTGATCCCTATGCTAGGAATTTGGAATGGGAATCGTGGACTTGAACTTATGTAAAATGCCAAAATTGGACTTTAATCATGGTATTAAGGACTATACTATAAATTAAATAGCAATTGATTTAGAAATTGATTAGGAATTAATATGTGTGTGTTGCCTAGGATTATGATGACCTTAATTTGTATATAAGTGAGGTTAATCTTGGAATTATGCAATTAGTGAGATATTAGGTTAAAATGATGAAATGGTATAAAAATGGGCTAGTGTTTCTTGATATATGAAACAGATGTGGAAATTGAAGCATACTTGGAAATCATTAATGTTATTAGTTATTTTTTTGAGATAATAGAGTCGTTATGCTTTAAATTATTATGTTAATAGGTTAATTGGCAATCTTAAATTATATAAGGATGAGAATGATGTATTAAAAAGTCAAATGTGGGTTTTGACTATAATTATACTATCTTGGTTAGGTGGCAAAGAGGTGAAACCTGAGGATCAGTGATTGTGACTTTTGACTGCATTTTCTAAGCTAATAGAGATGAGGATCACCCACTTTGGGTTATTTACTTATATAAGCTTACTCATCACTTAACGAAAAACTATTGGAGGAACTGTCATTTGGCCTGTTACATCTATTATTCTTGTGGCATAACCCTTATGACGGTTAATGAGCTTGACTATACTTGCTCGTAACTTGATTGATTGTTCTTGCTTATTTACTTGAGGTCCGTACTTGACTGTACACTTGGTTGTACTCAATTTGTTTGATTGTGTTCCCTGATGTGGGTTAGTACTTATATAGCTCTATTGAATCATTTTTTGTTTTTATGACACCTAGAACTCCTATCTATCTTGATTGGTACTTGTTAAGTTCGATTCTTGGTATTGTTCTGTTATTTGATGCCTTGACAGCATGTTCAATTGCTTGATTTGTACCTATCGTACTTACTGTACTTGTCATACTTTCTTGGAGATAGTACTAGGCCAAGTGCAAATCCTAAGCAGAATGTTGGGATACATGGGACACAATTTGCAGTTTGCCTAGGTGTCCATGATATGCTAGGGATTTCCCCCTGGGCATCGTAGTGTGCCATACGATCTGTATGGGCACACCAATTTTATGCTGAGCTGTCATACTTGGAAATACTTAGTATAAGGTGAATATATGCATGTCTTGTTTTGTTGAAATGCATATACTGTAAGGGATTGCCCGTTGTACTCGTTCTTAATTGTTTGCAACTGTCCTTGGAGTAATAAGGCAAGAGAGCTTCCATTGTTATTATTATACTTGCTAGAATTGTAACTACACTTGTACTACTTGTTAATTTAAATCTATTAAGATTTTTTCTTTCCTTAACAGATTTCTGTTACTGCTTAACTGTCTATCCCTCACTAAGTCTGTTAGACTTACTCCTAATTCCCTTAAATTTTGCAGACAGGACTGTGTAGGAATGAAAATTCTGACCTGACAGGAAGAGATGCTCCCTTTATAATAGTTTAGATGTGCTAATGTACTTATGGGCCTCATGAACGTTACATGTGATTCTTAGAGATGATATGATATGTCAGGGACACTAAGGATACTTTGGGATTGTACATATATGCTTTGCTAACTTTTTAAGAATGAACTTTTGATTTAATTGCCATCGTTTTTTAAGTAATGATTGAGATGATTATTTTTCGCTGCTTATGGTTTGATTGTATTTAAAAGAATTTTCTTGGGGCTATTATGAGCATTTCAAGTCCCAATTTTGGATTGAATTGTTTTGATATCTCAGCTTAGGATTACCCTAAGTGGGGTGTCACAATTGATTTCTTTTTATATACTGTAATTTTATTTTAATTATTTTAATACATTTATTTATTTTTTTCATAAAAAAATTAAAATGTTACAATAAAATGGTAATTATAGACATAAAATAGGAGAATTATAAATTATAATCCGGGTAAGATATGCACTTCCTCGGGAATGAAAAAAAACCGATCTACTTTTATTTGGTATTTTGGCCTGAATTCCTTGCCTCCTTGATACTCAATCAAATCCTCTAATGATGACTTCTTCAAAAAAATGAAGTAATTTAAGTTCTTTTTCCCAAAGAAGTCCCGCTTCGATGGCCCAACGAGTCATCTACTTAAAAAGACCCTCCCCGCAGTGCGCTATTCCTTAAATTATTCGGTCATGCAATACTTATTGAATACAAAGAACAAAATGCATTTCGACCCCGGCGTAGTTCTCAATCATTTCGTGGCACCAGACATGGCTGAACCATCTATGATGGGGGGAGCTAATGCACAGGAAATAAGATTAGATAAGAGAATACGTTCTCGCATCGCTTTTTTTGTAGAAAGCTCGACCAGCGAGAAAAAGTGTTTGGCTGAAGCCAAAAAGAGATTGACCCACTTCATTCGCCAAGTGAATGATCTTCACTTCACGGGAACAACAAAAACCACCATCTCACTCTTTCCTTTCTTCGGTGCTACCTTTTGTTTTCCAAGGGATTGGGTTGGGGTGTATAATAACTAATTTTTTCATAATGCCCGGGAGGTGCAGGCCGCGAGAGCGGTACCAAATCGAGGCAAACTCTGAATACTAGATATGACCTCAAAATAACAGGGGTCAAGGTCGGCCAGTGAGACGATGGGGGATAAGCTTCATCGTCGAGAGGGAAACAGCCCGAATCACCAGCTAAGGCCCCTAAATGATCGCTCAGTGATAAAGGAGGTAGGGGTGCAGAGATGCCCATTTTGGTACTCAAGGTGGGTTGATAATCAATAGCAGAAGGCATTCTACCCAATAAGGCCGATACTTTGGATCCCGCTTGGACAAAATGAAAGATATTGTCCCACTTGACTCGGGGGATATAGCTCAGTTGGTAGAGCTTCGCTCTTGCAATTGGGTCGTTGCGATTACGGGTTGGATGTCTAATTGTCCAAGCAGTAATGATAGTATTTTGTACCTGAACCAGTGGCTCACTTTTTCTAAGTAATAGGGAAGAACGTCTTGTGAACGTCTTTGTTAAGGTTAAGGATTTTCAGGCAAACCTATGATTGGTCAAAGGAGTCTTTATGTCACGTTATCGAGGACCTCGTTTCAAAAATATACGCCGCCCGGGGGCTTTACCAGGACTAACTAATAAAAGGCCTAAAGCCGGAAGTGATCTTAGAAACCAATCGCGCTCCTGATAACATTCGAGATTATACAGGATTATACATGAAAGATCCTTTTTTGGCTCTCTCTTTAGCCCTATATCTCTTATCCCTAGGAGGTCTTCCTCCACTAGTAGGTTTTTTTGAAAAACTCTATTTATTCCGCGCGAAATAGCAATAGAGCTTTTCCAGACATTTGTAATTCGTGGTCTAATTAGACAACATCTTGCTTCGAACATAGGAGTTGCTAAGAGTAAAATTCGGGAAAGAACAAATGGACTGATTTCTACTTCAGGAACAAGCATGAATAAATTGCTCACTTTTAGCTTAAAAAAGGAATCAAGTGTCTCGGATTGTATAACTTCTAGTTATTAGAAGTGTAAAAAAAAAAAAGTGAAGGCATTTTAGGCAAATCATCCAAAAACACACCAAAAAGGGAATAGGTATTTTATCTAGATAATATTTTATTTTAAGAATTTTATATGGCAAGATAATTTGGTCATTTAAAATATTTTTATTCCATTCCTATTTATCATTGTTAAATATCAACTATGATATTGGAATCAAATATGGGATGGCAGTTCCATTTCTATGACATTCCTTATCATATCAAGTAAGGATAACTTATACTAACATAATTTCTTTCTCATGTTCATTCCATTCTTCGAAATATTTCATTCCCATATAATTCCATTTTTACATACCAATTGCCACCTTAATTCAAAAGAAAATGACAATGGAGTTTATTGGAATGAAAAGTGGATAGAATTCATTTTTGGGGCCCAGATAATATTTTCATGATATTTTTTTAAATTTCCACCATTTTGTTTAATTGCTAAGTTGTCTGAAAGAATTACTCACTCAATAGTGAAAAATTTACTCAATGCTTTCTAGTAACTTTCTATTCATTATTAATTGCCCAATTTGAATCACAAAGTTTTTGAATTTCTATGAACCAAAAAAAAAATATTTACATATTCTTGAAATCAATTTTTTTACAATTTTTAAGAAGATTAAACTTCACCAAATTAAAATTGTGTCAATGTCAAAAAAAAAAAGGCAAAATGCACATTACACCCTTATGAAATTTGGAATTACAGCAAAACCTCCTTTGGTAAAATGGAGTGTGATCAGTACCCCATATTTTTTTTTAAGTTGCCTCACTCATCCAAACACACTTTTGCAGCCAAAAATATATATTTAACAAAATTACCCTTTCAGTGTATTGTGAAAGATTTGGGCACTGTTTTACCATTTTTCCCTCCATTGCCTTCTTCATACATTTGCTAGATAGAAAGACAAAAAAAATCCAAAATTCCTATTCAAAACCCTCTCTTTCACTTTCTCTTGAAAAAAAAAACTTTCACCCAAGCAAAATCAGATCCAACACATCATTTTCCTACCCTTATTGAACTTTATTATGAAAACATTGACTTTGATTGATGCATTTCACATCCAAGAAAAACCGTCTTGCAAAGTAAAAGTTGATCATGCTCTCCAAGTATGTTAGTTTTTGTTTTCATACTTTCAAATGGATACCTACATTATCGAAATAATGTAACATTTGCTGTGGAAAATGTTTGAATATTGTGTTTTGTGTAGTAGGAGCATGTTTGTGGGTTGAGTGTCCTTTTTTGGAACTCCATAACTGGAATAATCTTAAAATGGGCAATATTACAATAAATACATTTATTGTTCTATTTTTTGTTATGGCAGGTTGGTGTTTAGAAGAATGAGTTTTATTGTTAGTTAGGTCTTAGTATATGGTCCTTGTCTTTCTTATTTTTGTTCGAATGTAGAAATGTTCTTTAATGAAGAATATATTATTTTTTTTAAATTTTTCTTTGTTGCTTTTTTAGATTCTGATTCTTAGTCTTAGGAATCTACAATTCTTAGATGATGTATCATGGTCCCATCTATTTGTTTTTCAATCTAATGAAAGTTGATTGATGTTGAATACTTTTTTGCAAAATACATGGGGTTAGTTTGACCCCCTTTTTTTGTACTTGATTCTAACACAAGGTGATAAGGCCTATTATTAGTTTCTACCTTTTATGTGTATTGCTCATAATCATCTCATGGAGGTAATTTATCCTTTTTTTTTGTGTAAAATCATTCATGTGTTTACTATTTGATTATCAAGTCTAATTGTGGTTACCTAACTATTTCATTTTAATTTTTCATATTACAAGTTATATAATTTCGTGTCCATACCTAGATGTTCAAAAGCAGTCAAGGGGTCACTTTGTCAACCATCCAAACTTGCACTATAGTGAGAGCAAGAGGAATGTTTTCAAGGACATTATTATAAACACCCTTACAATAAAGCTATTTTATAACATGTATGCATGGTTCAAGGGGCATCAATAGTGGTTGCTTTTTATTTTAGACTCCCTAAACACTCTTTAGAATATGAGCTTAGATAGGTCCTAAGTGAGTATGACATTTCTAAAATTTTGAGGTTTGTACAATAGGCTAGATGAAGCTTGTTCTATATATGTTGAGGATATAGGTAATCCTCCACTTGTGATAGATACACGGGGTAATATCCTAGGCAATAACTACTCAAAGGGCCAAGAGAAACATGCCCATGTGTTAGTTAATTAAATAAACTTTCAAGGTGATTATGAGAATTACCCTATTCATGAAGAGAGCAGACCTAATGCGGTTGTAGATCTTGTGATCATGATGTTTCAAATGTCGAGGATAGTCAAATTGAGCCATAAGGTATCAATGTAGGTGTTTAGGCTGGTTCAAATATTAAGCTTTTAATTGGTATGGGGGTAGTTTGTGTGACTAAGGAAATAGTTTCTGAGGGCGCTGTACATTATGATGCAACACATGAGATACCTAAGGGTGATGGCCAAGATGGTATAGGGAATCCTTATGAAGGTGCTGCACTTCATGATGCTAAGCATGAGTTACCAGTTGGTGATGGCCAACCTGCTAGGAGGAGTGTTTCTAGGGGTATAACTAGTGAGGGCAGGGTTGATAAAGATGTAGCTATAAATGGAGATGTAAGGCTTAAAGGTATGGCTATTAAGGATAGAGTTGATGAGAGTGTTGATACAATTAGTGATGCAAGGCATAAGGGTATGGCTGGTAAGAGCAGGGTTGGTCAGGGAGTTGCTGAAATTAATGCTGCAGGGCTAGAGAGTGTGTTTATTGAGGGTAGGGTTGATAAAGGTGTTGATGAAGTTGGTGGTGTAGGGTTTGAGGATGTGGCTAATGAGGGTTGCATTGCAAAACTCAAGCACATAAAGAAGAAACATTAGGTTATCCACTTGATGAGTGACTTGCAAAATAAGAACATCATATCAAGCCAGTTGAACCTATTGAACAAAAAAAAATAAATGGAGGGCTAAGGGCATAAACCAAGAGTTTCCTCAAGTGAATGAAGACTTAATATACTATTTAGCCAATGAGATCACACTTTTAAAGATGACTGAAACAACACAAACTAAAGAAGCGAATCAATTTCTTAAGGCTACTTTTGAACAACATATGCACTATTCTAAACCACATATTGATATATTCAGTGATGAGGATTATATAAAGTCGTAATTAGAGAGTGTTGAAGATGTAGTGGACTAAGATGCTCCCACTGAGATGTTTTAAGATGTCAAGGACTACTCTAATGGTGATATTTTTGCTAACAAGGATTGAAAAGACACCAAACTAGGGATGGGAGAGAAAATAAGAAGAATGTTGAAGAGAATGAGCAATACAAGAAATGTGACATCAAGCACATAAGTTGAAGGGGCAGTAAGACATAAGAGTGAGGATGGGGAATAGTTCAATAATACAGAGGATGATTTTAGGATGTACAATCTTCATGGAACAGATGATGAAAGACCCAGACATCCAACATTTAGAAAGGGGATGAACATAAAAAATTTTATACCAGTTGTTGGATTGAAATACCATACACAAGCTTTTACAGAAGCTCTTATAGATTGGTGTGTTAGGAATAGGTTCACACTTCATTACAAGAAGAATGAGAAAGCAAGAATTGCAATTGAATGTGTAGATAAATTATGCAACTAGTGAATCTATGCTTCCTTAATTTAAAGCTTTGTCACATTCCAAATAAAGACCATTAAAAGGTAGCACACATGTGCAAGAATGTATGAGAATAGCCTTACTATATTCAAGTATCTTGCGAAAAGAATAGAAAAAATAGTGAGAGATAATCCTGTTGTGAGCATCTAAGGTTGGTCAACCATATAAAAGGTAAATGCAATGTGAGGTTGGTTATTGGAATGTGAGAAGGGCTAGGAGAGATGCACTCTACTTGATAAAAGGTGGAGACAATGTGCAGTATAAATATTCAAGGATTATGCTCAAATTGTTATTATATTTAATGAAGGCAATAAAAATATATTAAGGGGGCACCAAGAGATTGAGATTCCAACATTTGAGGGCTATATTATGGTCTTAGTGTACTGAGAGATGGTTTTTCATGAGGTGCAAGCCAATAATTAGAATTAATGGATGTTTTCCAAAATCACATCATTAAGGACAATTATTGGCAGCTATAGGCAAGAATGGGAATGACAACATTATATTAGAGGCACTGGTGAAAATAGATGTGCCTTCATTTTAGACAATAGAAAGGTTTGATAGAGGCTATAAAAACTTTTGTGCCTCAATTTAAGCATACATACTATTTGAGGCATATGTGTGACAACTTTAAGATGAAACACGATGATGACAAAATAAGAGTTGCTTTGGAATGTTGTAAGCATAGCCAACAAAATTGAATTTGAAATGTGGATAAAGAAAATTGAGGAAGCTAACCCAAAGAAGACCCATGACTATGAGACTACTATAGAGTGGTTGAGAAAATTTCCTACAGAGCATTGGAGTAGGAGCTATTTCTTCATGAAAATGCAAGTTTGATATCATTGTGAATAACATGAGTGAGTATTTTAGTAGTTACATCCTACCTACCAGAGATAAGCCCATCATTAGTATATTTCATAGCTTTAATTATAAACAAGAGCATGTTCACAATAATGAAAGCTACTAAAAGAATCTAAAAAACATGTATACAAGTCTAGTTTTCACTGATCCCTACTGCTAGAATATTTAAAGCTACTAGAGATATGATCTCATTTCCTACTAAGTTTTCCTCTAATTCCATTTTTCTTTGTGGTAGTATGCATAGTTTGGAGACACGGTTAGAATGCCCATATGAAACTACTAGTACTAAATAGATTACACCAACAAAAATAAATCACAAACTTAGTAGGGATATCTACAGTAAAGTCTTCCCTTTGTGGGTTTTTGTTCAAATTCAACCACCTTAATGGTACAACTCAAGTTACACTCACACACGTGCAAAATGCTAAAGAAAAAACAAAAAGCAAAGTGAGCATTAGAGAGAAAAATCAAGAAAGAAAGAGAGAAAATATAGAGAAAGAAGAGAACCAAAAAAGTAAAAATTAATATAAAAAAGAAGAAACCCAAAAAAAAATGTTTTTAATTATGTTGACTTAGAAAGGGTATCCTAAATCCCTAAAGGGGTTCTAGACAATTCATACCAAAATCTACATCTGTAGTTGCATTCTGAGCATGTGTTTGCCATTAGAAGTTATCCAACTTGATTTTAGAAAACATGAGGTACTGATCAGACTCCATTTTTTTATAGAGGATTTTGTAGTAATTTTGCATTTCACAAGGGGATAATATGCATTTGCCCCTCATAAAAATTGTAGGATCATAAACTAGATTTTTGAAAAAATTAAATTTTTATTTACACTATAATAATTAAATATTAAATGCAAGCTTTAAATATTTGATTCCCTATATATATATATATATATTTAAACTTTCATTATTTGGATTTTGCAATAAAATGGATCACTATATAACTTATCTTAAAAAATATATACTACACTACGATATGTATTTATAATTCCCAAAGTAAGTGACATTCAGGGACAAAAGTGCAATCTGTAATTTTATTTTGGCCATTTTTCCCTTTCAAAAAAGTGAGCTAAACGACTACATTTGGATAAAATTTAAATTTTTTAGGGATGATAAAGTCAGTATTGTGAATTTAGGGATGAAAGTGACACTAAAATCTTTTATGCGGAGCAGTTAGAAGACCTTGTGGTGTGTTTGCCTTCGTCATGAGTGCTATTGTTAGAGAGACATAGATGAATTAGTGGACATTTTACAAGGCTTTTTCTAGATCTAATAAAGCACATGTAGTCAAAATTATTCTAAGATATGCTAATTGAATGCTATTGGTGACGTTGACTTAGATGTGGATACAATTGTGTTCTTCGGTTTGGTTTTATGTATGTAGATTCCTTTTGCTTTTTGTAATGTAAAATAATTTTATTCTTTTGATATAAATGATTCTTGATGATAGTGGTTGTATATAATATGAACGCTTATTATGTGGACTGTTCAAGTATATATAGAACATTACAATATTACAAGTCTTGCATAAAATTGAATTAACTCGAATATCAAACTCTTATTTGGAAAATACTACATAAATGAAGCTTGTAATATGACATGCACATGTACCTAGCTAGTACCACATCTTTATTCTTCTGGTACTATATATATAATTGATACTAGATGCTATTTTCTAAATGCTCAATATTGAGCTGATTTTAGATGAAAATTTTCTTATTTTAATTTATCTGATTAATTTTGTATAACTCATGATACCTGTGTATTCGTGAAATCATGATACAGATTGTTATATATCATAATTCCTAGGAAGCATGTATTCATGGTCAAATTGAGAAAAAAATATAGTAAAAAGGACTAGACTGAAATGACATTAACCATTTTATCCAAGTACCTCACTATTTCTATTAAGTATCGAATTTCTAGTATCCTAATACTCAATATTTGAATAAATAATACAATTTATAGTTTAGGCATAACTTGTGTCTTGTAGAACCCTGCCCGAGAGATGCTTGCTTCGAGTCGAGGCGTTATTTCAATCTTATTCACATTAATTCAAACAAAATACGCACCCTCAAGGTATTCAATTTAAATAGCTACATAACAACCCAAAACTACTCATTCCAACTTACTATTACATTCCACTATATGTTGTTCATAAAGGCTATAAAACCATCATATAATTACTAGCGTCAAGGTTTTAACAATTTGAACAAGCATTTGCCGAAATGCTAAGCTTACTTACACATGCCAAAAGGTACATAAAAGGTCTAAATCTATGATTGTCACTAGTATCAAACCTGCGTAAGCACAATCATCTACATAAGGTGTCTTAGGCTTCAACTTACATGCATAATACTTTGCAAAATCAAGTCTAGATCATGTATGTCTGACAGTTACTGATAAAATCATGTATACTGATATAGCTTACAGTGCTCCTCCTATTACCTATTACAACCTAACTAGGAAAAAGAATCGAGAGCACAAAAGAGCCATAACTCTAAAGGACTTTGTGAGGGGGAAGAGATAGCTATTAAAAAATATATAGGGTCAAGGGGAACTAACAAAAGGATTCCAATATGATGGATGAAAAATCAAGTCAAGTAAAAGGAAGAATCGAGGCAATCAGAAGTTAAAAAATGACACTTTAACATAATAGGGTCTCGAATAAATAATACTTATAACAACAGGTGTACACGACAAGACATACATAATAACATAAGCAATTTTTAAACAAATAATAGAAAAACCAAGTTGTTAGAAAGCGATAAGTACTGTATTGACAGAACATGAACTCGAATGAGTGATACATGTAATAACAAATATGTGACATAACAAAACATCATAACAGATGCCATATACAAACTTATTAGAACTGTTGACAAAACCCACCCCTATTACTCCAAGAACACAACATAACAACATAATAGGAATAAAACCTTCCTTATCTCTTCATTGCTCGAGCACTTAGCTCGATATGAAAATAACTAACATTAGCATGGCTGCTTGCATGCTGAATCTCACCACTCTCAAATAGCAACCTCCAACCACCTGTAAGTCAAGATCGCGAATGGGTGCTAGTCAGGAGACCAGCTGCTGTCGATCATTCCAACCAGCCAGTTTTCTAGACCTAGTTTTAGGTCTAACTTCCTGTGGCATCCCTCCAGGTCTAAACTTCCCAAGGCTGTCCCCAAAGGTGATTGTGACATAGTGCCAACAGTGAAAATGAATTTCAAAATAACCATTCTGAGGAATACATATCAGAATGCTAAACAAATCAGTACAAATTATACAGCATAAGGCTGGCAAGCCATATGAATAATTTGTAGAACAACATAACCAAAGGCATGGAATGCAACTAGTTGGTAAGACTGAAACATTAACACATATAAGGTAAGCTGGCAAGGCTATGGGGAGCAAGGGATAAGAATCTAATAACATAAAAATAAGTTTTGGGCACTCGAATGATTGCAAACAGACACAAATGAGTAGATAAACAAATATAATTCATTTCCCAAGAAAAAGAAAGGCTATAACCTCACTTTTACACTCCACAATAGTGCTATCTACACCCTACGGTCCTAGAGACCTTAGGTCCTCATCACCTATTCCAACAAAATGTATATAATTATCAATACACTTATGTATTACTCTTTTAACAGTAATTAGACTACTATTATGTCTTAATATCTTGAATTTTTCATTTCAAAGAGTGACTTTCTTAATTAAATATTTAACCTAGTTCAAGTACAGCAATATGTGCTAAAAATATTTCTATTCTTTTGACCATCAATGCTATTTTACTAAATTTAACATATTTTTGACTTGTACAGGCAATTATAAATTTTATTTTGAAGGTAACATAAATATATCTCCCTAAAACAACTAGCATCGCTAAGTAGTATTAATGAGGAGTTCATTGATTTTAGGCCCACTAGCACTATACACAACTTTAATATTCAAATATTTTGGCTTGACATCATAAATCTTATCCCAATCATTTCAGTCCATAATTACAATTTGGTTCAATTAACTTAAACTTACATTAGTAATCAGTTTAACATTTTAACCAAACTAAATCATGAGACATTTAACCATTTAAATAGAATTTTACTCATAATCTCAAATTTAATGGTCTAAGTCCATATTTTCTAAATTTAGATTACCATATAGATTTTATAGATTTTCTATTAATTTTTAGTGATTCTATACATTATATAATTTAAATCATCCAAGACATACTAGTAACACAGTTAAGAATAGTCAAGCTTTTATTAACATTTTGGGCCCACACATCATTTTATAGATAAATTCTATGTTCAATCGTATAGCTTACAATTACATAACTTGGTCCAATTATCGAATATTTATTTTAAGATTGGCATGAAAAGTTGTCAAATTCAAGAATTAATTTAATCAATCAACTAGAGTTCTACCTAATTGATCGAGTCTAAGGTTGAATCACTATGCGATAGTAGCCCGCACACACCTAGATCGTTGGCCCAATAGAACTGGTGGTTAGTCGCTAGAGCACAACCGCCGAAAAGAGGTTGCAATCCAACCAAACTATGAGCTTTCTTGCACTGAACAAAACACCCAAGTCAATTTCGGGCTTTACTAGACAATTGCCAGTTCATATAAAGATAACTGCCATGGCCCATTGCTAACCATCGCACACTTCTTCCAATTACTCCTCCATCAGCCATCAAAACTTCAAATTGTAAGTACCATCACTTTTTACTCATCAAGCCTATCGAAACCCACCTCTTGGTCATGAGTTTCCCCTGCCAGAATAGCAGCTTCCACCACCATTGCCGCAAGCTCCAATTTGGTCTCAATTTTTTTAAGTGTTCTTAGTATGTGTGCATTTAGGCAAAGAGAATAAGGGAATGGCTGGTTTATTTCCTATTTTCTCGCATCGGTGAGAGATTTCCAGTGAGGGGTTAAGGGAAGGTTTGCACATGGAAATTTGAATAAATGGAGGGGAAGGTTCTTATATAATTTTTCAAGTTTTGAAAATCTCAAATTAACCCCAGCGATTTCTCTCAGCTTTCAATTTACCCTTTCTAACTTATCAATATCTAACATTGACCCCAATCTTTCAATTAGCTCCCCCATCTCTCCTCATTTGCACATTGACCTCACAAATTCCCTTAATTCTTGCAATTGCATTGTATTTCGATTGGTTTTCTAGCTCTGCCACTTTCTTAACATCCAATTGAGATCTTAGGAATTTTAGATGTAATTTCAATCCTCAATCAACGTTTTTATTATTATTCTTAGAAAGTTTTTCGTATTTAAAAATTTAGGGATGTTACATATCAATTTCCTATATCTAACAATTTAATACTATTTCCTACGATAGATTATGTTGTTTTACATCACTTACAAAGCTAATGTGTGTAAGTAATTTTTTGTCAAGCATTTAGAACTATGACAACGTAAATGAACTACTTAAATTAAATAGTAATATTCTCATTAATATCGATGTACCTTAATGTTAAACACAATAATGTTTATTTATATATGTTTTAATTCAAAAGCTATGACACAGTTTTATTCACCTAAGATCAATAATTCATGTTATCATAGTCAAACTAGAATAAAATGAAACTTTACATTATTTCATAAATACCATATATGTGTGTAGAAACTTAGCAAATTTCTATGATTACTTTCCCCAGGTGGTACTCAATTGAGTAATCATAGTCCTCTAGCAAGTCCATCTAATAATATTACTTTATATTTAGGTCTTTTTGTGTGAAAAGATACTTTAAGCTTTTATGGTGGATATACACATTGAAGCTTCCATTGTACAAGTAATGCATCCACCTTCCCAAGGTTAAGAAAATGGTTGCTAACTCTAAGTCATGAGTGGGGTAGCTACGTTCTTATTATTTTAATTTTCTTGAGGCCGCATAAACTATAACCTTATCATTTTTTGTCAATACGCATTCTAAGCCTTCTTTGGAGGCATCAATATATGCTACAATGTTCTTAGGAGACCCCCAGTAGCACTAACACCCATGCTGATGTTAACAGTTTCTTAAGCTCTTGGAAACTAGTCTCACATTTCTCAACCCACTTAAATGGCATTTTTTTGGTTAGTCCAGACAATGTGGTTGCTATTTTAGATATGTTTTGCACAAATCTCTTATAAGAACATATCAACTTAATAAAATTTTCACCTCAGTCACCATCTTTGGTCCCCTCCCTTATAGTACAACACTTCAATCTTGGAAACGTCAATCGTGATTTCATCTCCAAGAAGAATATTATCCCAAAAAGGCTACACCATCAAGTTAGAATATGCACTTAGTAAACTTAGCATAGAATTTATGTTCTTGAAGCATCTATAATACTATTCTAAACTATTCCTTATATTCTTTTTCACCTATTAAGGAGATCAAAATGTCATCAATAAAGCCAACCACAAATTGACCCAAATATAACCTATACACGTGGTGCATTAAATCTATAAATTTCATAGGTATATTAGTCAACCTAAATCACATTACCACAAACCTAAGATACATGTATCAATAGTTTAGATCATCTTAGGTATATCCTCTTCTTCAATCTTGAGTGATTTGTGCCTTTTTCTAAGATCTAATTTAGAACTAGACTTAAGATCTTCGTAATTGATTAAAGAGTTCATCTTGGGTCGGGGAGACTTATTTTTAGTAGAAATATTGTTTAAGCTTTGGCAGTCTATACACATTCTTAAAATCACATCCTTTTTGTTCACAAAAGTACTAGAGCTATCTAAGGAGACACATTTAGTTGTATGAACCCATTTCAAGTAGTTGTTGGTGCTACAACTTAAGTTTCTTAGATCTATTGGTGCCATTCTCTATTATGCTTTACATATTGGGGTTGTTCTTAGAAGTATCTCAATAGAAAATTCAACTTCACAATTTGGGGATAGCGCCAATTCCTTAGGGAATAAGTCTAAAAAATTCTCTATTGTTGGAACCTCTTTGATCTTAACCTTACCTTAGGTTTACTAATAAAGTAGGATAAGTATCCCATCTTGCCTTTTCTTAGTGGCTTTCTGGTTGGAGCTGTGGAAATTGAAGTCATTCTAGCCGATTTTTCATTCCCTTATTAACTCTATAATTGATTCCCCATGCTCACATAAAGGAACAATTTTAGAACAACAATGAAGTTAGATATGGTATTTAAATAACCAATCCATCCTCAAAATCACATCATAAGCTTTTATGGGCAACAAAAATAAAAGCAAGGAATTTCCTATCTCCTATGTGAATGTCTACAAAACCTACTCATTAGTATGCTAGAACTTATAAAAGCATTTACTTAAATTATAAGATAACTCCTCCCAAGCTAATTTCATGTTATCCACATGGAAAATAGATATGAAGGAATAAGTTGCGAAAGAGTCAAAAGAAAAGATTTTTCTGAGCATTGGTATATAAGAATAGTACCTTCTAGCATGACAGTTGGATCTAAAAGACTAGAACTCCTTCACCCTCTAGTGCATATACTATAGTTGGAACCATTAGCTTGACACTATTCAAGTTTTTTATTCGCTATCGATTTTCCCCAATAGAACTTTGATTCCCTGGTTACTCTCTTCCACAAATAGTTATAGAGGAAGTGTTGGTTGCTGCCACAAGTTAAGCAAAAGCCCATTGTCCTCTAACAAATTAAGAGATTTCTTACGTCTAGGATATCTACAATAGCTGCACACTGTGTCCTATTTTCTAGCACCCTAATTTTGATGCTCTAGTTGGTTATTAAGCGAGGTCATTAAACTATTAAAGTGAGAATTTTTCTCGACTTATGGGACTCCTTTCTTACTAATTATTCTCAACAAAACATACTTTCTTTTTAACCCTATTTATGGCCTTCAATTCAATGAGTTCTAATTCTATCTTTAGAGCTTTCTCAATTGCATTTGTATAGTTATGCATGTCCATAAGAAGACTTCCCTCTATATACCAAAGTGAAGCCCTTTCAAAAAAATTTGTGCACATCATGGTTCATTATCCAACATGGAAGGCAAACTTGATTAGGCTAGTATATTAAGCCTCGTATTGTCAATCCTTTGTTGCAATTGACTAAACTTATTTTTCCTTTATTCATGGATACTTCTTATCAAATACCTTGATCTTAGCGATTCTTCATTATCTCTATTGTGTTTCCACTTATTTTCACTAGAGGCATGTCAAACCCTCAAGAAATCATGTCATGAAGTTGACCTTTTACTTATCATTGTAGTTTAGTACGTCATAGATCTTTTGAATGCTCTCCTTTAGAGTTTAGGTTTTTGATCATCAGACTCTCGATAGTAATGTGGCCAGAAGTAAAAAAGTCGACCAAGTGCTCCTCTAGGTTAAGGGTGCTCCCAAAGGGCCTATATGAATTATTGCAATGCGGGAACCACCTAACTTAGTAGGTTGCCACCTATTGGTGGTGGTTAGGGCACCCTAGTTGGGTTTAGAGCTTGCCAATTTCTTGCCCTTGGATGATTGGTAGGAACAGGTCTCAAATTTTCTTGTTCATGTCCAACTTAAATCTGTGAAGCATAACTATAGGTCAAACAACAAACTCCATTTCTAGAATACATTTTGGAATAATACAAATGTTATTAGTAAATCTATATCTAGTGAAATATGAAATGAAGTGTTAATTAGAATAAGTTAAATATATGAAGGTTATAGTAAGGCAAGGATCTATACGCCATAGGAAATTAAAACTTCAAAAGTAACTTGCAACACCACACCCAAGGATCTAGATCATGCCATAATTATGGATTTAAGGTGAAGAAGAAGTACTTTGGTTGATTTTCACAAAAATCAACTTGAAGATCCTCCAAAAGACTCTTCTAATAAAGATCTAATATTCCTATTTACTTGTACTCTTCATCCCACTCCTTGGCCTTCAAGTGCATAAATTTTTGGCCTGCAAAAGTTCTCCAAATTGTGGCTTTATAGCAGCAAAAATTGGCCACCAAGTGGACCAAGAACACTGGTTGGATCTCCTTGAATCACCCTTGAAGAACTTTTCTTCTAGTGATCTTCCTTGTTCACCAACAATCCAACACTCTAAATGCAATATCTCTAAAGGTATCCACACAATTTTTACACTCTAATTCCTCAATCTATTGCTAGAAATAGAATGAAGATGAAAAAGGAATGTGATGGAAAAAGGTGAGGAAGTTTGGAAAAGAGAGAGTTGTGGAGAGAATTTAGGAGAGCAGTTTTTAATCTTCATTAATTGAGAGAATTTTGGGAGGAAAAATGAGAAAGAGGTGACCGGCCATCATGAATGGTGTGTGAGGGTACTTATAAGGTGTGACGGATGCCTCTAGATGCATCCTTCACACCTTCCTCACACCCTACCAACTTGCATGCTTAGTTGGAAATTAATTTCCACCAATTAAAATCTAATTTTAATTAGAAAATAAAAACGCCACTTAATATTTAAATTTAGTCTTTTATTTGAATTTTTCCTCCAAATTTAGATTCTCCAATTAATTAAATTAACCTCTAAGTTAATTAAATCAATATAACTCCTTAAGTTGACTAGACTAATTAAATTTATTACATGACTTCAATTAAATCAAGGTTAAATCAACACCTTGATTTAATTGGTCTAATTTAATTCTTTAAATTATTAGATTAATTTGACAATTTAAACTAATTAAGTCATTGTGACCAACTTTTAATTAGACAATTTGGTCTCTTCCGAACTTGATCATTTTAGCTATCTAACTCCTTAGATAGTTTTGAGGAGTGTAAACAAATATTAAATGAATCGAATATACTATTTTCATATTCATATCCATTTAACTTTTTAAATATTTGGATATGGATATGGATTTGATGGATATTAAAAAATAATATCCGAATTTGTACCCATCACATATCGATCGAATTTAGTTATATCCATATCAATTATAATTATTCAAATTTATTCATATTTTATTAAATTTATCTGTATTCAAATTATTTTTTTATATTTATATGCGATGATAATTATTTATATATCTATTTACAAATATCCAAATACATAAATCTATGAACCTATAACAAATAAATATTTTAATTAATAAAAGAAAGTATATAATTTTATTAAAAAGAAAGCAATCAAACAAATAGCATAATTTCTAATTAATTATTGACTTTATTATTATTATTATTATTATTATTATTATTATTATTATTATTATTATTATTATTATTATTATTATTAATGGTATTTAAGTGTATTAATTATAAATTCAACCAACAATAATTGTGTTGATTAACTTTATTCTTCAATTGTTTCTCTATATTACAATAACGTTTTAAATTTATTCTTTTTCGTCCCAATTCTTCAGTTATAATTTATATATATACATATAAGGATTATGAGATTTTTAATAAAAAATATAAATAATATATTATTTAATAAATATGTATTCGAAGCAGTTATTAAATAGATCGGATATATATTTACCATATTCATATTCATTTATAATCAGATATCTACTAATCAAATAGTAAATAAATTTTTAAATATTCATTTACAGCCCTAGATAATTTCTCTAATTCCAATTAGAGTGCTCAAGACTTTGTGTGTCTTTAGATTCACCAATTAATTATATATGGGCTCACAACTCTTTGTGATTTACTAAATATCAAATATTACAATTATTTTAAACTCTTTTAAGCTAATCAATCTATTAGTTAGTCTCTATTAATTGAAAAACACTCAATCTCTATAGTCGATGTATAGCACGAGCCTACAGAGCCCAACCAATTTTAAAAAATAACATCATACAAAATAAAAATTATTTCAGATATATAGAGAAAAATATGATCTGGTATACAAAATAAAAATTATTTTTTTTAAGAAAGCATTTTTATTTGGTCAACTTAATTTAAAAAGAGAAAGAAAAAAGAAAAAGGATCAAAATCTCAACTTGTGGTATGACTAACTTTGATTTGTCTAATGTTGATTATAATTACTAAATAAAAATTATAAATTTTTTCATACATGAATATTAAAAGGAATAAGAAATTTTAAATATATCTAATTATTTCTAATATGTTTTTTTATAAGCTGTATTGTTGTCTTTATCCATTATTCATCAGTTCATTATTTTTTTTATTTTTAAATTTTTTCAATATCGACCACCAATTACATTTCTTATTTAAGAAAATTGCATGCTTTTTATTTATTTATTTTTTACATATTTGACTCACAAGTGTTCATAAAAATTTTGTGCCAAACAAATGTTAAAATAAAAATAAATATGCTATGATAAATTTTATTAAATAAAATTAGGAATAAAATTCTATTTTTTAATAAATTTTTAATTAGTATATTCTGTTTATTCTCGATTCTTTTATTGGTATTTCTCTCGGGGCATGAAAAGCTTATTATTTGTCTTGAAAACAGTTAAAATTTTGATGTCCTTATGAATGAATAATAAAGAGAATAGACAACAAAAGTTTTAAAATAATTTATAAGATGTTTTCATTTCTCAATGTTGAGGTGTCAGCTTATATAAACAAAACTCCTCACTATATGTCCAATATACTTGAAACAAATTTAATAGTACAAATATTTTTATTTTCTAATAATATTCACTCTAGTACAAGTAATTAAATAACAAAAAAATATCTTTTTAATATTTTTGAAACAAAATTTATTATTTAATAACATATATAATATGTAGATGTTTTATTTGAAAATGTTAAAAATCTATGGATAGTTCATATAACTTAACTATACAGTATCAATAGTTGCTAATTTTAAATCAATAGATTCTACATGGATTTTAAAATTAGTAAAATTTAAAAAAAAATAAAAAAAATTAATAAATGTTTGAGCAAAACATTTTTATCTAATATAATTTTTAATTATATAATATATTTTCTAGGATGCTAATAAGCAAACTCTTTTAGTATAATCCTGTTACACTGCAAAGTTCGTACTGACGCCCTTTTATTACACTTCATGATTTTAAAATGTTGATTACTTATCAACATAATAAGATTTATTTATTTTATGAATCTATTTGATCATTTTTAATATTATCCAATAATATATTTTACATATTATGTAAGTGGATATAAAATAATAATTAATTTTTAACATTTAACTTAATGTAATATATATAAATATATCAATTTCTCATCATATACAAAATTTACAAATAAGTTAGTACGATTCTTATTTTCAATAAAATTTTATTGGTCTAACATTATTCCTATCAAATATTATATATAGATATAGAATATCAATTTGTAAATTCTTCTTAAACAAAAAAATCAAAATAAAAGAATATGATATAAACATTGAAAATTGTGCAGATAAATGTACTCAATATGAAGATTGGCGTTATTGGCCACTTTTAAGTGTTTATTTATCAAGCTCTTAAAAAACTCAACGATATTAATAATATATTGTATACCATTTATGAAATTTGTTTCAAATATTTGAGAATAGATTTTTTATAGTATGTTAGCTACTGAAAAATTAAAATTTTTATAGTTGATACTTTGACAATAGAAATATAAAATTAAGAGATGATAGAAGTTGTGAAAAGTAGTTCTCAAGGTAAAATATTAGTTACATTCTTGATATATGATTCTATGTAAATATATTGTACATGGTAAAATAGATTATCTTAAAATAATTAAATTCAAAAACTATGATAAGTTAAAGACTTACATATCAACTAACGCAAAATTTTTATTTATCAAAATTTAAACATTTTCATCAAGAAAATAATGATTTGATATTCCCCGAAAAATATATGTATTGTCCTTCCAAAAGAAACGGGCAACTAGATAAGTTGTAAAAAAATTTTAAGCAAATTATATACATATATATATATATATAAATAAAAGATAATTACGATGGCTTATTCTGTTTTGTGAAATATGTTAAATATAAATATGCAGGGTAGAGGCACCCATTTTTCACTTTTGCTGAAATCTATTCTGGTTGAGTTATTACTTTTAGAGTTCTCTAACTCCTCTGTGCACTTTAGATTTTTCAAGCTTCCTACTATAAGTTCTTCTACAAGCTCTTACTTTCCTTCTTTTTTCTTTGCGAAGATGTCTAGTACCTCAGATAATGAGAACACTAGGTTCAAGGGTGTATAGTTCTAGGGGAAAAGTGGGGTTGAAAGTGCATCTAAGAGCACGCGTGAGAATAGTTCTTATTTTCATTGAGCGATAGTTCGACCTCAAGCAACTCAAGCACGGAAAGGGCTGCCTCTAGGGGCGAGGCTGGCCCAAGTAAGGTTCCTACATCGCGCAGTTGATTATTTACACCAGACTATTATAGTGAAATAGTCCCCAAAATCTCCCCCGCTGACTTAGTTTGAATTAGGGAGATGTATCACACTCCTGATGAGTGCGAACTTTTGGTGCTCGAGCCTTAAGGTAGGATGCATCGACCTCCAAGGGGATGCATAACAATGTTTGAGGAGGAATTTAGGTATGGCTTTAGGTTTTCCCTAGCACCAGCCATAGTCGACATGCTAGTGGGCCTCGAGATCTGTATAACCCTATTCCTCCCCAATTGTTTTGCCACAATATATAGTTTTACTATGTTGATGTACCTATTTGGCCAGCCAACCTTCTTTGCCAACCTTTCAAATCTATTCCATTTGTCAATTTCCCAGAAGTCGGGTAATATAGAAGAGTCTAGCTTCTATTATCTAATAGCGCACTCACATCGAAAGTTCCTGGTAGCCCCTTTCTCTTCGTATGGCTAGGAGTGGAAAAAATAATTTCTTTATATTTGAGGGCCTAGAGAATTTAATGTTCCTAGAGGGTGGTGGATGGGGCATGTGAAAATGCCAGGGAACCAAACACCCAGTTGGCCTAATACTTTTGTTTGGGACCTAGTCAATTTTGGGCACATAGAGGCCTCAGTCTTAACTAAGAAAAGATATCTGATGCTATCTGGCCTGTCGCCAGCTATGCTAGACTTGCTCATGGGTGATCGGCTAAGTAATAATCTTTGTTGATTGTGATAATTGTGAATTTATTTCTTTCTACTCAATTCTAATGATTTTTTGTTGTACTCCATTGGCAGATTGAGAAAAGGTATGGCCTGCAGCCAAACAAAAGCTACAGCAAGAGCACAAAGGAATGAAGAGTGCCATTTGCTCGACAAGTGGCCTTCACAGTAGAGCCTGCCCCCACAACCTGCTCGACCACCGCCTCCACAGTTTCTCAAATTGAACAAGCACTTTAGTCCCAACCCGTTCAACCAGAGGAGCACATTCGAAGCAACCCCATAGGTCGAGGCAAAAAATAGATGACCAAGTAGGAAGGCTCAATGCCCAAGAAGACATCAGGCGATAAAAAGAAATAAAAAGCGGTAATGGGTTATGACTTGTTCGGCAAGCATGGCAATAGGGTGCTATTTCAACTTCCTCGACTGAAATTGTCCCGCTTCGAACTTAACCCACAATAGAGGTAACTGATTCAACCTCTATTATACAATTGAGGATAATGAGCGGCAATGCCCTCAAATGGATAGTAATTGCACTTTTCTCCATGGACCAATAGAGACTCATGAACCTAAGTCAAGTTGGCACCCTCAGGACTCTAGCCTACCATAGTAACATGGTAAGTATGAGATCAACTATTTTTCATCAAATTCTTATTTCAAAAAGTTGCATTATTTACTAATACTCTATGTTTCAGGTGAGCCAGCTGGGGTATAACTTTTATCGTCGATCGGAGCTAGCCTTAGCAGATTAAGAGGAGCTACAAGATGGAGGGGATACAGAGACCCTCAAGGTTTAGCTTGAGTCCTCCCAACTCCAGGTCAACCAGTTGACAAAGAAGATGGCTGACCTCTAAGAACAACTTAATGCGAAGGACCAGCAGTTGCTGCAGGCGGTCGAGAAGAAGAGTCAAATGAACTTTGTGCTAAAAAAGGCTCACTTGGATATATAGATGAGCTACTCCTCTGGTCGATCGGCTAGTTACGTAAATGCACTAGAGAAAGCTCAGGAAGCCTTCACTCAATAGCTCCCTACAATACAGCGGGAAGTGGTGAAATAATTCATGCTGAGCTCGACCTTCCAAGGTGTGAGCATAGTTATGTCCATTAATGATGCTCGCGAGGCATTCCACAAGGCCATGAAGTAGCTCGAGTGTCTGGGCTACATTTTTGGGCCAAGGATAAAAATAGAATAAGCCCTGCTTTAGATGAGAAGCTGCAACCTTATCTAGACTTTGAGGAAGGCTTGATCGACGGTGCTAGGGAAAAGGACAACACAACAAATGTCCCCATTGAGCTGATGACTGAAGCCCAATAGAAATAGGCTGAGGTTGAGGCTAGACTGACTGAGTTAGCGAGCGAATTTACCTTTGCTGAGGACCTTGCCATCCATCTGAAGGAGGAGTAGGTTGATGTCACGCAGTATGTGCTGTGCTTAACTAACTTCATGAGCGACGTTGCAGGGCTCTCATAACCAGCTCAAGCCATTTAACCTCTCACATCTGCCATGCCAGAGCCCAAATCTTTAAACTCTTTGCTATTTTTTGTTGCTTTATTCTATTTTTGTTTTCTTTTTCTTTTTTTTTTCCTCTTTTTTGTAATAGAATGGTATTTTGTACTGATTATCCCAATCATTGAAAGATCTTTTTCCATATCTCTGTTGTCGAATGAAATTATTTTCACATGTTTCTTGTCAAATGCAACCTTAGTGTTGCAATTATCTAGGTGAACAGTTGATGACCATGTTGTTTACTAAGGAAATTCAACTTTGTCGTCAATTTTGATTAATGTTGAGAGATACGCACGGTCTTGCCGAAGAGCACTTAACAGTTTATTTTCACAACTTTGTTCAACTTTATGGTCAATTTTCATTATCTTATTGTCGGCTTGTTGATCGACTACTAGGTCAATTATATAGTTTTAGTAAAAAGTCTTGAGTTGGTAACATGTAGCTATTTTTGAGTTAATGTCATGGTCGACTTAGAACGTTGGTTTGGTAGTGTGAAGCTACTTTTGCATCAATTGTGGGGTCGACATGAGACTTGAGTGACAGCGTGGAGCTACTTGTTCACTAACTACAGGATAAATTTAGAGTGGCAGCATGAAGCTGCTTGTTCGTCAACTACAGGGTTGACTTAAAACTTAAGTGGTGGTGTAGAGCTACTTATTTGTCAACTACGGGGTCGACTTGAAACTTGCAATGGTGCAAGGTAAATACAGTTGTGACAGTGCAAACAAATGGTAGCAGTATTGATTGGGCTTTATTCATATCAAAAAAATATGAAGATGATTACAATATGATTTCATATGTAGAATTTCTTCAGGTTGATGGCATTCCACGGGCGAAGGAGCTCATCCCCATCCAAATTACCAAGTTGGCAAGCATTATGCTTTGATACATTCACAACGGTATAGGGTCCCTCCTATTTTGGGTTGAGTTTGTCAATATTCTTAGATACTTCCATCTTTTTGAGAATGAGGTCTCCAATCTTAAAACAGCATAAGTTGACCCCTTTATTATAGTTCTCTACCATCTTCAACCTATAGCGTTGCATAGTATTGTTATCTTTTTGCCTTTGCTCATCAATAGTCTCGAGGTCGAGCTTTCTTTCTGATGTGTTTCTGAGCGGGTGGAAGTGAATGACTCGAGCTGTATGTTGCATTACTCTGAGAGAATGACTACCTCAGACCTATAGACCAAACTGTACGGGCTATGACCTGTGGTTGTACGGGGTGTTATCATATACGCCCATAATACTCCTGGGAGATTATCTGCCCAACTTGACCCAGTATCTTGTATCCTGGCTTTCAAATGGTTAAGAATTGTTCTATTTGTCACTTCTGTCTGGTCATTCGATTGTGGATTACCCATGAAGTAAAGTACTAGAAGATTCCTAAAGCTTTGCACCATCTTCTAGTCTTTTGCTTTGGAACTGAGTCCTATTATCTGAATTGAGTATCTTGGGTAGGATAAAACAACATATGATATTTTGCTAGATGGAACTTTTAATGGTCAAGTTGGTTATCTTTGGTACAGCCTCAGTCTCAACCCATTTGGTAAAATACTCAACCACCACGATTATAAACTTTCACTGACCTATCAACTTTGGTAGAGAGCCCAAAAATGTCGATCCCCTACTGATCGAACACCTAAGAAATTTGAACATGGACCATAGGTGCGTAAGGTTGATGTGGTAGGTTCGAACGAACTTGACATAACCACATTTTTGGGCAAAATCTACAGAGTCTTTCAATAACGTTGGCCAAAAGTATTCATACATGATTATTTTATATGCAAGGGATCTTTCCCCAAAATGGTTTCCATATATGCTTGCATGGATATCCTACAATACTTCATGAGCCTAGCTAGGATCTAGGCACCTCAAGAGCATTCCAGAGATCGACCTTTTATATAATTGGCCATGCTCATCTAGGGTGAACTTGGCAACTTATCCTCAAAGGTGTCGAGCTTTATTTTTGTCCTCGGGGACTATGCCATGACTCAGGTAAAGTTTTATTAGATCCTGCCATAAAGAAACTATCTCCTCAATGCTCCCTACCAGGTTCTCCGCGAGTGGGCCAATCGATGGCCTATCGATGACCAAAAATATTATTGTTCCATTTCTTGTGCCTCTCATTGAGCTAGCAAATTAGGACAGGGCATCCGTAAGTTTGTTCTCAGATTGAGGTACCTGATTGAGGGTGAACTTTTTGAATGATCGCTATAATTTTCTAACCTTTGCCAAGTATCACCTCATCGTTGAATCCTTTACCTCAAAATTGCCTTCAACCTATTCTGCTACCAACTAAGAGTTTGTGATCAAAGCCAGGCACTCAATGCCTCAGTCAAGTGCCATCCTCATTCCAGCGAGAAGAGCTTCATACTCTACCTTATTATTAGTAACTATATAGTCGCGTTTTATTGCAAAATCATACTCCTCCATTGCTAGGGAATGGAGAACCAATCTTGCTCTACCTCTAGATGTGGTCAATGATCTATCAACATACAAAGTCTAAAAAAGAGAGGCTTTGTAATTTTCCTCAGGCAGGTTGACTCATTTGATGATGAAGTTCACTAAAACCTACACTTTGAAGGCTATTCTAAGCTGAAACGTGATGTCAAATTCTTCTAAATGATGGCCCATTGGTTAACCTCCCAAATGTGTCTGGCTTGGATAACACTTGCTTCAATGGTTGGTTGGTCAACAATATCATGTCATGAGACTAGAAATATGGATACAGCTTCCAAGCTGTAGTGACCAATGCCAAGGCAAATTTCTTGATCTCCAAGTAGTTATGCTTCAGCCCTTAGAGTGACTAACTACAATAGTAGACTGGTCAATGGCTTTCATCTCTAATCGAGACCAGGACCAAGCTAATCGATGCCTCCAAAACTGCCAAATATATTTGAAAAACTTCACCAAGTTTGGGTTTTGCAAACATAGGGGATGAGGATAAATATTGCTTTAACTAGACCAGCACCTAATCACATTGTTTATTCCTTTGGAAACCCAACTTCTTGGCATTCTTGAGAATTTTGAAGAAAGGCAAGCTCTTGCCTGCCTATCTTGTGATGAATCTAGCCAAGGCAATAATCTTTCCAACCAATCGCTATACATCTCTAACTGTTCAAGGTGAGGCTATGTCCAAAATGGCCTGAATCTTTTGCAAATTGGTTTCAATACCCCATTGACTAACCATATAACCTAAAAATTTACCTCCTCGAACGATAAACATACACTTGATTAGATTCACCTTTAGACCAAATGCTCTCATAATTGAAAAAGTGTGATTGAGGTCAAATAAATAGTTTTGGGCCTTTTCCATCTTTACAATCATGTCGTTGACGTACACCTCCATCAACTTGCCTATTTTGTTCTTGAACATAAAGTTAACTAGTCTTTGCTAAGTTGTTCCAGCATTTTTCAATCCAAAAGGCATGACCAAAAAGTAATAAACTCTATTGGGAACCACAAAAGAAGTTTTATCCCTATCCTCGAGGGCCATGAATATTTGATGATAGCCTTGGAATGCATCTATCATACTCAATAACTTACAACCAGTGGTGGAGTCTACTAGTAAATCTATTCAAGGCAAGGGATAAGGATACTTAGGACAAGCTTTATTCAAATTTATAAAATTGTTACACATACGCTATTGTCCCTCATTCTTTGGGATGAGTACAACATTACAAAGCCAAGAACGATATTAAATTTCTACAATGTAACATGCATCTAAGAGTCTTTTAACTTTCTTTTTGATGATTTAGGTCCTCTCAACATTAAATGTCCTTTTCTTTTGCTTGATCGGCTTGTATGAGTGGTCGACATTAAGGTAGTACACAATCACACTGAGGTCGATTCCTTGGATGTCAAATGCTTTCCAGGCAAAGATGTTAATATTTCTCCTCAAGAAATTGATCATAAGGCATCCAAGTGAGGGCCTATATTTGTCCCAATCTGAGTTATCTTGTCTAGGTTCCCTTGTTCCAGCTCAATAGTTTTAAATTCCCCAATGGGCTCCACCTAAGTATCCTCCAACTTTCATTTCTTATGTGCTTGGACCTTCTTGGGTTCTGCTACAAAGGTGCCCCCAAGGTCTTCAATTGTGTTCAAGTCTTCTACTCGCTTGACTCGATCAAAATGTTGTAAGACTTCTAAGCTTCCTTGATGTTACACAGCAACTCACATATGCCCGTTAAGGTTGGCAATTTGATCTTCATATGATAGGTCAAGACAATAGCACAAAAATTATTGAGGGCTGATTGACCAATTATGACATTGTAAGCGAATGGGGCGTTAACCACCAGATAGTTCACCATCAAAATTCTTCTTCGAGGGGCCTTCCCAAATGATGTCAAAAGATTGATAGACCCTGCAAGGATGATTTCTGATCCCTTCAAACCTGACCAAATGGGTACGCACATGTTTAAACTTCAGCTGCCTCAAGCTCATTCTTTTTAGGGTAGAGAGGAAGGTAATGTTAGATGAGCTACCATTATCGACTAGAACTTTTCCCATTTCAAAGTTAACAATCTCAACAAGGGCCACCATGGGACAATCAGTTTTTGGTCAATATTCATTCCTTCGAGGTGGGCAAGGTCACTATCAATGAAAGAAACCAGCTCTGCACTTGTCGACAGATGGTATATTATTTCGATAGGCAAGACTTTGGTCAACTCCAACCTTTTTTAAGTTTGCCTCCTCGTTGATTTTGAGTCCCCCCCTCCAATTGGTCCTTCTGCAATCATATCAATTACTCCTTAGATAGGCGAGCGATCTTCTTAGGTAGGTTTCTTTCCTTTGTCCTCATTTTTTGGACTAAATGACCTTTCTCTACAAGAAGTTCGATTAGTTTGTACCCCTTCAGCCTACGTCTGCACGACCACATACATTTTTAGATGGCCCTATCTGATGAGTCTCTTAATTTTTTCCTGGAGGTTGAAGCATTTGTCTATATCATACCCTTTTTATTTATGAAAGTGGCAGTACTTCTTTGACTTTTTCATCACTTCAGTCTCCATCAAATTCCTTAGTTTCTTGAGGAAATTGTCATGCAAAATGGCAAACAAGACCTCTCTCCTCAAAATATTCAGTGGGGTGTAGTTGTGGAAGCACTTTATTAGAGATCGACCTCTCTCTCTCTCTCTCTTTTTTCTTTTTATCAACCTCAGAGGTTCCAAACTTTAGCTTGTTCATCTCCTCTTAGGTCATATATCTCTTCGCCAGGTCAAGCAATTCCACCATCGACCTCAGGCGCTCTTACACCAAAGCATTAGGGCACTACTTGTGCTTGAGTCCCAAAAACAACACGTTGATTAGGAACTCAATCCTGGAGTTGCCTATCTTCAGGACCTCCATATTGAAACTTGTTAAAACGTCATGGAGGGAATCTACCTCATTTTTCTTGATAGTGTAGAGGTGAGTATGGGGGAGTTTCACCTTTCTTCGACTAGCGAATTGGTGCAAAAATTTATCACAAAACTAATTATAGGAGTATATCGATGAGGGCTCCAACTTAACAAACTAATCAAGCGCTATACCTTAGAAAGTGGTCACCAACATTCAATGTGGATGTACTCATTGCGCCCGTGCAGCTGTATCATATGCTCGAACTACATCAAGAACTCATTGGGATCTATTGAGTCATCATATCTTAGTAGTCCAATTGGGACCTTGGCATCGATAGCGATGCACTCATCAATAATCTCCTAGATGAAAAGATAGCCTCTTTCTCAAGGAGACCTCTGGGGGCCCTCAAGATTGTGTACCCTCTCAGTATTTCTCTTCAAAATCTCATCAAGACGTTAATTTAGTTGTGGACTTGGTGGAAAACTTCTTCCTACTCCTCCTGATCATCTTGGGTAACATTTCGATCAAAATGTGATCTCGCGCACTCAGCCCTATCACATTGCAGGGCTTGAATAGGCTAAGCTGTATAGTTTATGGATTCATCCACTTCCTCACATTAGTCATGTCTAGAATGTCTTGGCTTCAATCACCCCCTCTCTCCATAGGGGCATCTAGGACTGGCTTCTTATTTAGCTGGTGGCTGTCTGGATTCCTGGTGACCACAACTGTCCTGAGGGGACCTCTTCTCTAGTAGAAGTAGTTGTGGTGTTGCACTACTAGCGAGGGCTAGCACGGTGGTGTGCTTATTCAATGCTATTGAAAGTTGAGTAGAGATTTAGGTGGATATTTGTTCACTTATCAACTGCATCAGTTGAGGCATAATCAATGTTACAACTTGCTCCTACAAAGCATTGGGGCCTGGAGCATACAAACCTTACTGGGGTGAAGAGAGAAATAGAGATATGGACCTCTTGTTGTCCATCCTCTCAGATACGGCTCTTCTTATGTTTACCATTTTTCAGTTACAATCACAAATTCCTATAGACGATGCCAAAATGATGAGATTGAAAGTTGTATTTACTGCATAGGGTTATGTTTAGGCTAATTCCACCAAGAGGTCGAATGATCCAATAATAATATTCTTCAAGGTCTAAGATCTGCAACAAACAGCAAACATTAAACTAGTCAAGGTGCCCCCGTGACAGCACTTCATTGTTCAAGTTAGTTCTGGTCAAAATAAGATAATCAAATAGAAGAGTAGGAGTGTTTAGTGTATATGGTATTATCTAGAGTATAGCTGGCAGTGAGGTATTTATAGCCTTCTCCCGGTGGATGATATATCTAAGATGCTCTTATTAGGTGTAGAGGACTCTTGTCCTTGCCTGAGGCTTAATGGTCATTTCCAATCCCAGTACCATTCTAGGTGGCATCATCTTCTGCTTTCTATGGTGAATAGTACTATAGATAGACGCCTCCAGCCAAAGTTGGTAGCAAAGACTGTACTGGATGGAATTCGCCATTAATGCGGAGGCATACTGCTTGTTAAAGCATTAAATGCAAAGAAGATATGAGTCAACGCCGGAGTGAGCGCTCTGGTCAACAACCATCAAACAGATAAGGTGGTCAACCAAAGGGATGGTTGAATAGACAAAGTAGTTTAAAGCCTTTTGTTGGGTACGGTCGAGAGTAAACCATTTGACCAAGCGGTTGTGGTCGAGTGATCCGGCCCAATTGACTCCAAAAGCGCTATTGGGCTGCACACGTTAAGTGGGCCTAAGGGCCCTCTCTAAGGTTGATAGCTTGTTGAACTAGGCCTGCTGGGCTATCCCATATCACTAATTAAGTAAATTCATATAAAAATATAATTTTTCCTTCGTTCATTTGATGGGAAAATTTGATTAATTTTAATAAAATGATATATTTCAAAAAGTCACATTACTCTAGTTACAATATTAAAATATAAAGCACAAACAAATAGTCTTGTTTTATCTAGAGAAGTCAAAAATATCAGAGTAGAAAAGGAGAACACAAATTCAATAATCAAATATATTTTGAATTTTATATTTATGTAATGGGATTAAATATTTATCTATGACTATTGATATTTTGAATTTTTATGATGGAATAAAAACCTATCATCATGAACATTTGAAAGTATCTCATTAGATAAGGATTAAAACTAAAATTCTAGATAAATACAACATAAGTTTAAGGTATAGCAGATAAGTTAATTGTTTATCTGTTAATTGTATTAAGATAAAAATAAATAAATAAATAACCCATGTAATTTTTTTATTTAATTAAAAAATTTAAAATTTTGAGAATTCGAGATTTGATCAAAACTGCACAATTAGTCCTTATAGTCGTGCCATATATAATATTATAGATATTTTATATATTGTTTAAAAACTAATAAAATATTAGAAAATAAAACATAAAGAAATAGTACAATTAAGGAACACAATACAAAATAGTAATTCATCATTTAAAAGAAATAAAAAATATAAATAGTTTAAATTATATTATTCAAGTTCACAACTAAAAAACTTCAAAACTTCAATTTTGGTGTTTTCATTTTGATATTTTAGCATTTAAATTTTATAGCTTGTAACTTATTCCTTGAGATTTGAACTTTAGACAAAAAACCAAACAAATCTTTAAGTATTACTTGAATAAAATGTGACAAAAAGAAAATAAAATGAATTGGTCCACTCCGAACAAACCACGAGGGATTTGAAAGATTCAAGTAGTTCAATCATTGGTTCAAATGACTTTCTCAAAATAGGGTGATTTTCTGAAGTTACCAATATTCACTCAAAATTGGATCTGACAACAAGGGGATTGACAATCTAATTGGTCAGATCGCTCAATCTTGGTCAATTTTTTAATCACTAATATAAAGTTCTAGAACCGTATTGAAATGTTTTTAGATGAATTGACAACATTAAACCACTTCAAAAAATAATAAGAAGGTAATTATCAATTTCTCTCTCTCTCTCTCTAAATTTTTTCCTCTCCAACTATTTATTTATTTCTTTAATTATTTTAATTCATTTTAGTTTTTTCCTTTTATTTATTCTAAAAGTTCAAAAGTTATAGAAAGATTATTAAAAAATTATAGTATTGTATAAAAGAACTATTTACTTCACGACAAAAATTTTAGCACATGGACCAAGTTTATCAAAATTACTAGGATTTATAAATACACTGATCTTCTTTTCTATAATTTTTATCCAATAAAACTAATTGCATTGCTGGTATTTTCTTTTCATATTTTCTTGAGTTGGCCTTAAAACAACTACATAATGTTTAGGGAGCTACTAGAATGTTAGTGATGCTTCACAAAAATGGGGCAATGTTCTTTTCAATAAACAGCAAAGTGTCAATCTGTTTTCTTTGGAATGCATGCAGAGATATCTCTATTTTCTGAAAGTTCATCGAGTTTGTGATTTTTTGTGAACAATTTCTTATGCTCAAGTTTTTTCTAGGATTTGGTATTTATCTATTTTACTTCTGATTGGCATAGGCACAATATGATTTTTCTGCTCCTCTTTATGGGCATAACTTATCCTTTAGACTCTCTGGCCCTTTTACTTGGTTAATTAATGTTAGGTCATAATGCCATTTTTAGTTAATTTACGAAATTTCCCTATTTCAAAAATTTATTATAAGATTATTCATTAATTTATTCTTTATTTAAATTTATTAGAAATAAAGTTTATTTAAATAATTATTCTTGAATTATGTGTCTGCGAGTTCTCAACTTTTGTTTAAGTCTACTAGGTCTCTAGGTCATCGAGATTCTCAAGTACTCCATAAAGGTGGTTTCACAGCATCTAAAGAGTTAGTGAAAAGAAGGAAAATTCCAACTTAAGTTGAGGAGAGAGAGAAGGAAAGTTCCAATAAGAGTGGTAAGATGAGTCCTCATGGTATTTCCTTCTTACTTCATGATTTCTTTGCTTTAATTCTTCATCTTGACTTTCTAGTTTGTGAGTCTTTTTCATAGCTTTTTCGATCAGTGAAAATCCTAAGGTAAAAATCTTGAGATTTTCACTAGGTTAAAGTATTTCTTTGAGTAAGTCTAATTTCGAGTCAATACTGAGAATGAGTCTTCGAGTGACCAAATAAAAGGAAACAAAGGAAAGTTGGTACTTTTTTGTTAGCTAGCTAGTCATCGATGGCGGAGATATCAGGTACCCAATCACTCATACAACACTCATCTATGAGTCCCGGGGTCCAGTGGCATAGAGCATCTACTTTGAGTACTCATAGCACACCAAAGATAGGTGCTCTAGGGCGCTTGGGTTCGGTACCCTCGGGGCACTACCAGCCAGTGGATGGCCGCTTTCAATAGTTGCAAGTCATTAAGTTTGTTCCATGTTTGTGGGGATTGCCATCCTCTTGGTTTTGTAGCATATTCTAATTGTATTGTCCTTCATTAGATGTGTTAGTAATCTAAACCTTAGAAAAGTCTGAAGGATTTCAGAGGTCTAAAAGTATAGGTAGTACTAACGAGTTATCTTCATTGTCTATTCTTCATTCTGAATAAGAAGATTTTTTTAACAAGAAGTTAGAGTGAACTCATGTTGTGGATAGTAGCTTTGCTAGGATGGTGGAAGTTAAGTGTTCATCTAGGCTAGATGAGAGATATATTTAGGCAAAGGATATGTGTCTTTGATGAGTTCAAGTTCATTCTTCCTTCACCTTAGGACAATATCGCATCACCTCACAGAGGGCATTTTATTATCTTCAATAGTTATTTGCTTGTAAGTTTTCGCTCCCTCTTGACCCTTTTTTGCTAAATACAATATGGAGTTGTGAGGTGTGTTTGAATAAACTTGTGCCTAATTTTTTCATATCTTTTGTTGGTTTTTGGCATATTTGAAGGAGTTAGGTTTGCTAGTACCTTTATATAATTATCAGACTCTATTTGGCTAGCACAAAGTACCAAAAAATTTTCCACTCTTTTTCTAAGCCAAACAATAAGTTTTGTGTAAGTTGCCTTTGTTAAGAAGTCCTTGGAATGATAGGTTCTTCTTTCCCAATCTATCTAGGCCAAGTTCACTGTGATCTTGTATAGGTTTTGTAGAAGTAGGATTGTTTAGTTCTCCTTTCAATATTACTTATATGTTTTTTACTAGAACTTAGCATATTCTATTTTTCAGTTTATGGTTTCTTTTTATATGCTTGTCTTGCACTTTTATATTTCTATGTGTAATTCATATTTTAACTTTTTTTTTTTTCATTTCATTGCAGGAAAGAAAATATTTTCTAGGATCCATGCTCGAAGAATGGAGAAAGGAATGCATGAGAGCATTTTGCAAAGTAGCATTACAAGGAGACACCACCTAATAAGCATTGTTTAAGCCCCCCAAGTCGACAGCTAAGCAAAACATATACTCTGTTAGCACCAACATTATGTACAACTATCATGAATGGTGAGCTTGGGGTGTTGTCTTTTGGTCTAGTTGGGAAGTGCGCCCATGGATCTACCACTTATCGACAATCTATTTATCCTTTTCATGCTAGCGAGGGCAAGAAACTTTTTTTATATGACTATGGTGGAGTTGCATATAAGATTCCAATTGGGATATAGATGTGACTACTTTTAGCACTCATCATATGCAAGGTGTAGCATATGATTATGATCAAGGAAGGATGGATTTATCAGCTAATTGAGACAACCACCAGGGACTTTGCCCGTGTAAGTGTTTATCTCATTACTTTGATTTATTTTTTTATCCTCTTTTCCTGTAATTATAATATTGTATACATTTTTTCCTCTTGCATGTTTTTTGCATCTTTGAGTGCAAGGATAGAACTTAGTAGAACATATGTCTCACCAAGCAAAGGGATTTATAGAAATAGTAACATTTCTTAAGGAAGTGACAACCAAAACAAATCAAAGTGGAGTTAGAAAGAGACAGACCTGGCCAAGTTGCTAAAAAAGCTCATGAGCACTTAAAAGTGAGATATGCTAAAGAGGTGAAGAGGGGATAACTCTTGTGAATGTTGCTCATGAGCGATCAAGGAGTCTAAGGGGTCTGATGAGTTCTTTGAGATAGTTAAGGTGTTGGTGATGGCAATCTATGAGTAGGCCATCAAGAATTAGTTGCCATATTTTGAGCAAGACCGAATGGTATCTACTAAGGATTTGTTGATGCTTGACCATAGTATTTTGGTTAACCTTACTACTAAAAAGCCCAAATAAAGATGTTTTGTTTAGGATTTAACATTATTTAGCATTTCCAATTAGCTTGAGTAATGCTTAGGCAAGTCTTTTTCTTTCATGTTATTTATTTTTGGATGCCAAATGTTGGCCGAACATCCTTTAGTTCTCAGCATTTAGGTTTAATGAAGGTTTTCTATTTTAAATCATTTGAATTTGTACAAACACTTAGCCAACTAATTGACTATCCATTCATATCATGATATCTTGCATTTAGCTTATTTTTTGCAAATCTCATTATCTTTATGACATACTAAGTGTATTTTAGAACTTTAAGCTCCATACATGGAGTTTATTTGAGTGATACACATATCCATGCTTTGAGAGTCAGGCCATAAAGTTTGCCATCTTTTATGTGTTTAGGGTGTCTATAGAGTACGTTATCCTTAGCCATCCAAGGAAGATGCCTATTTAAGGCACTCGCACCAAGTGCCCACCCTAATGCCCACATGGGATGCCCATTTTGGCCTCCTATACATAGGCACTCTCACTTGAGCAGCCAACGCTAGCACCTTATCTTAGGTGCTATCTTGAGCTCCCATTCCGAGCACCCTGCTGGGTGCCTTCACGAGGCTTTACATTTTTTTTCTTTTTTCCTATTGTTTCTAAGCCCAAGTCTTTTCTAGGCTTGTTAAGTGTACTGTACCTTTTTCAATTATTTGAAGACCTAAAGAAATTACTTGATAAAGTTTCCTAGTTACTTGATTAGTCTTGTGAATTTCAAGTGATTGTTGTAGTTGCAAGTGTGGAGTATAGGAAACTTGTTTTTAAGAGATACAAAGCCCTCTTTTCATCAACGTTTGTTGTTCATATCTTTTAGAGGGTCATTTTTGTTTTTGCAAAACAGAGTATTTCAAAGGTGCAAAGTTGATCTTCAGCCTCAGTTGAGTGGCCATCAACATTGAAAGTTAAATGTCTAAGGTGAAGGGGTTGCATTCATGGGCCTCTTGGGAGACTTTAGAATGAGTGTATAGTAACTTAAGGAGTCACTTAGAGAATTTTTTTTTGTTTTTCTAAGTGTCAAATGTTAGAACTAAAGGTAGGTTTTTTTTGGGGGATAATTGCGCAAGTGCCTTCTAGAAAATAGCGTAGTGGATCTTTTTTTAAAGTACCATGTGCCTTCCAAAGGGCCTTTAGTGAGTTTTGTAAGGGAAGTTGCCACATGCCTCCTGAGCTACTTTTAGTAGGCTTTTTTAGAAGAGTTGCCACATGCCTTCTATAGAGCCCTTAGTAGGCTTTTTTATAGTAGCTACCACATGCCTCCTAAGGAGCATATAATAGGATTATGTTAAGACCATGTGCCCCTAGAGGGTTGTATAATGGGAATACACCTAGTGGCTACCACGTATTACTAAAGGAGCCATATAGTGAATTTAAGCCCAACGGTCTTCAAGAATGCTTCGAAGGAGGGCGTGTAGTTGCTGAAAATATCAAAACTATAAAAGTGAGCACTATAATGTGAAGAATGTGTATTTATTCAAGAAATATCAATAACAAAAAAAAGTGTCATTCCCGAGTGGGTAGCTTTAGTCAAATCAAAAGAAAGATACTAATGACAAAAAAAATGTGGAAAATAAACTAAAGTAAATAACTCATTAGCAAAGGACATTGCAAGCAACGTGCTTTAAACATCATCATAAGTGTTTATGGCATGCTTGCTTCTAGAGAGTTGACATCTTGTAGCACACCTTTGCCTTTGTCTCCTACCTTGTTGCTTTATAAACCTTTTTTTTATCTATCTTAGGAGCAGGAGTCCTTGTTGTCCCAGACCTGTCCTGTACAAGCTATCGTGTGGCACTTAGCCCATCGTTCGCCCTTTATGACACTAACTAAATCAGCTTTACCCTATTTGCAAATGTATAAGTGTTGTGTATGCTAAGTGAGTTAGCCAAGCATTAAGCACAAGAGAAAGTTGAGAGAAACTTAAAGAGGCTTTATATTACTTAGTTTGTATTTTACTTACAACTTCTACTTCTTTCTACTTTCTCTACTTCCTACTTTCTTACTTGGCTCGTTACAAATGAATTCCTAGTCTATTTATACAAGTCTCCTCCCAAATAGACATGGAGATCAACTCAATCCTATAGTTTAGATTACAATTCCAAAATTTTCCCCTAAACTAGAATATTCCAGAATTATCTCTAGAACTTTCTACACAAGTTCTACCACTTTCTACAAGTATGTACAAGGTTCTGGAGCCTTCGAATTAGCATTAACCTCTTTCGTCTTGTTCCCTAGCATGTCTTTGACTAAGGCATGACATTCCGCCCCTCAAAGTGTTGGTGTAACATGCTTTAGCTACTCTCAATTTTCCATAATTAACCCAATTCCATTTAGTGTGGAAAATTTAATCTTCAAGTGGTGCGTGGAGATTGTTGCTTGGAAGATATTCAAGGTTGGCCTTCTTAAGATCGTGTTTTAAGCAGATGAAGTTTTGACAACTAGGAACCTCACAATCTTTGTTACACTTTTTTAGTGACTACCTAAGGAAAGAGGTAGCGGTATCTCTTTGAGTGCCTCCACTAAGTTGCCCGTGAATCCTACGAGGGGGATATTGATCTTTTGCATCTATGCATTATTAACTCCAAGTTGGAAAAATGCATTATGGAATAAGATATCTACTCAGCTACCGTTGTCCATTAGTATCTTTTTAACTAGAAGTTAGCATGGGATGTGAGATTATTAGTGCACCATTATGACCTCCTTTTCAAAGCACCATGACCTCTTCTCCAAAGGTAACATAAGATGCAGGTGATCGTACTTCAAATATTCCCATAATGGGATCTACTACATGAGCATGCACTCATCATATTACTCATGCTAATACTTTTTTTGTAGTGGAAGAGTCCTTAATGGCTGGTCCTCTAGAGATTACCAAGATGATTCCTGATGTGGGGAATTATTAGGATCGTGGTAGTACAGGTGCTCCCAAGGATCCATACAGTCTTCCAACCTCCACATGTCACATTCACTCTCTTCTATTGGTGAGCCCTTTTTCAGCTAGACATCTTCTAAGCAACATACTCTTTAAGATATCCTCTCTGAATTAATTTCTTGATTTCATCCTTCAAGTGCTAGCACTTATTCATGGTTTGTCCTCCGATGCAGTTAAAGCAGCACCATTTGTCAAACATTAACTTTTTAAGACCTTTTGTAGCTTTTTGTAGAAATCATTGTGAGGCCGAGTTGCAATGCAATTGTTAGAATTTCTATCTAAGACACAGTGAAGGGCGTATATATACTGAGCATATAAGGAGGGCTGCACATTAGCTTCCTAAATTTTTATTGTTATTATTCCCCTCATCATGTGTCATTCATTTATAGGCTTCTTAAAGGATTGCAGCTTCTTATATAATAATGTATTTCTTAGTGTGTATGATGAGTTCTTCTAATGTGACAAGAGGTTTTCTAGCAATCAACTTTCAAAATTTGAGATGCTTCAAATTCTGATGGATAATGTTTGGTAGGAGCGCCTAACAGATGTGAGGGACTTCATGGATGGCTTGAACAAAGCAGTTGAGGTAAATCCTTAGAGATTCTCCATCTTTTTACTTAATGGTGAATAGATACACCCATTGTTTTAGGATACTTGTGGTTGATAAAGAAATTCTACAGAAAAAGTTGAGCTAACACTTTCCATTCAATAATGGATCCTACTGACATATGATTAACCATATCAAGGCATGCTTGGTGAGAGTGGTGCAAAGACTTGTAATATGCAGTCTCGCTTAGATTGTAAATCTTCATTTTTGACATAAATTATCCAAGTGCTCTTGGGGGTCTACAGTACCATCAAACTCCGATAGTTGAGCTATCTAATTTGTTCCAGGGGCAAGCGTTTTTGCCAGGATCATCAAAAAAATAGTATACCTTGGCAGACTAATAGCTAAAGGATGGTATTAGCTTCCTACACTCCAAATGGCTGTAGTAATAAGGAATACATTTAAACACTAATGTCGGCTAATACATTAAGTGAAGAGTGCATGTCTTCTTGCTAGGGTAAAGGAGGGGGAGTGGAGTCACGTCCAGAAGCAACTATTGGTTCAGTGCTCTCCCGAGAAGATGAAGCCCGCCAACTAAAGATTGTAACTTCTCTTAGGGCGCACTCCTTAGCATATTGGATGATCACTTTGGTTGCAACTTGAGTAGCAACAGTATCTAATTGAGGTTTTTTAGTCCCCTAAGTTATAGGAGAATAAATTCTCTAGGAGGAGCCAACAGCACCAGCATCTCCTCGAGTTCAAATTGTGTGTTAAGAGCAAGCTCTACTGTTAGACCAAGTGGTACTTCCAACTAGTAACTCTTCACATTCTTTGATGCAGGGGTTAACTAATTACTGAGTTCACAAACTCCTAATCTCTTCTGCATTCTCAGTGTTCCTACTTCCATCTTAAGTTCCCACAAACGTTGCCAAAATGATACTGCACAAAAATGAAGCAAGCTCTTTTCCGATAGACAGCAAGTTGTGTTGGTTTATTTTCTTTGGAACGAGAGGTCTTTATTTCTTGAAAGTTCTTCAAGTTTGTAAATTTTTTGCAAATAATTTCTTTTGCCTAATTTTTTGTGGGACTCAATATCTATAGATTTTAGTTTTAATGAGCTTAAACTATTAACTTGTCGTTTGGGTTTTTTAACCGTTTTACTTAATTAATTAATTTTAGATCATCAAGTCATTTTTAATTAATTTACTAAATTGCCATTATAGTCAATTCTAATAGTACCAATTAGATATACTCACAATAAAATACAAATATAACATTTTTACAAATTCAATTAGAAATGTGAAAAATATAAGATAGTCATACTTTAAAGGCACAAAATTATATCTATACTATATAAAAAGGAAAAGGCCTTTTACACACTTAAAGTGGCAGTTAGAATATGCTACATCAAAATTAGATTTACCAATTATACTTTTAATTTGTAATTTAATTTTAAAAGCGAATCTATCATTTAATTTAACATTAGAAAGCACAAATAATATAGTGAAAACATAATAACAAAAATTATAGAATGTGTAGGTTAATATATTTAATAATTTTAAACTTTTGATGTAAAAATTATTCGCTAAATATGAGTTTATATTAATAAGTAATTAATATTGTATGCTATTAATATAATTATTGTTAAAATTATGTTATTAATAATATACAGTACTAATATAATTTAGTTTTAATAATATAATAAATTAATATATACACAGAAACGACGAATTCCAACGACTACCCTTCAAAAATAAAAAGCTACAGAGATAAATGTGCAAATGATTAGTTCTCAACTTGGGTTAGGTCCGAATTTGAAACCTTCAGGTGTGAGGCGGTGGGTATCATTTTACCAAAACCCATTCCGTTGCCATCATAAATTTGCATATTCACTTCTTCAAACTACCAAATTACCAATGGGGGGATAAGGGATTCAATCAACCGGATCTGAGTGAGACTTGTACGCCTGCGGTAACTGCAATCACAACGTATAATCTCTCCTCCGCGGGCAATCATCTCCTCATTCCTCTCAAACTAACATAATAAAAATATCTTTTCATATATTTGATAAGTTTAACTGGGATCATCTTCCAAGTCTTTCAATTAAGTGAGATTCCATAGGAGACTTAGCTAATGTGAGGTGGGCCGTAGTGGGCCATCCGTCTTAAGTTTATGAGATTTTGCGAGTATGAGTGTATGGGTTTTTGACTCCAATCTGAAATTTCTGCTTCACTCACTACAATGATTGTCGTTCCTTTTTCTTGTTTTGTTTAATCAAAGGTTTCGCATTTGGAGTCCATTTAAATAGTACAACTTCAGAATTATCAGATAGCTAAGTGGAAGCAACCAAATGGTAACGTTTTTCTTGATTTTTTTTCGCTTTTATTTTGAACGTATTTAGTTAATGCTCTTGTCCTGAAGGTGTGTATTTTGATTTTTCACTGTGTTTTCTGTATTGCTTGGAGGAGAATCCTCAAAATTTGGTCATTTTATGGGTTTGAAAAGGCATGGATTTTTCAGGAACACAATCTCTGTGATTTGTCGGAGTCTCCTATAGTAATCATGCAGGATGTTTGCAGAGAAAAGTGATATTTGTACTTCACTGATTTTTTATCAGAATACAAATACGATTGAAATGGATAAGAAGGATTGCATTCGTTGAACACTTTCGTAGATAGCCATAATATCCAACTTCCAGTTCTATCCGGGAGATGCCTGGGTCGTGCTCTATCAAAAGAGAATTGCAATTTGTAATGCCATATGATACTTTGGAAGGAAATATGTTGAATGGATGAAATTTAAGATAGTGACAGAATGGCGGCTTGTATTTATTATTTATCATTGTGATTCTACTACAAGTTTAGCTTTCTCAATAATATAGTATTCTACTTGGACAGAAGAGTTACCTTTAGTGATTTTTGGAACTTAAATTGTTTGATATCATCATTGCTAATTTGAAATTTGTAAAGTTAAGGAGGAAGCATTCTTTTGAAACCCTTAGGTAAGGCGTTCTATGTTCTGTTGATTCTGTATTTAGCTATTGGTGGAAATATGTTTTCGTAGTCCATATAAGCTTCTCTTGAGTTTTGTTCTTCGCACTCGATTTTGGTCTCATCAAGTGAAGGATTGTACGGATTCTCCTTGTAATTTGTTCTATTTGCAGTCTTTCCAGGAAAAAGGATTTGGGATACCAAAAGGCAGTGAAAATGTGAATGATGGAGATACTCTTTTTGATAACTTATCCAGGATGGAACCTAAGCATGGCCGTGCATGGTTTTTAGATGCCGCTGAGGCAGAGTTATCTCCCTGTAAAAAGCGGGCTATGGAAGCTCCAATTAGCAAACCAGAATCAGGAATCAACATGTCTAATTCACTTCTTTTGGAAAATTCTCCTACATTTGAGTCAGTGCAAAATCAATACATGGATTGGCTATATGGATATGAAACCAGGCTGGCCAACTTGGTTGAGAGAAATAAGCCTCTTGCTGCTGAGTCAGAGTTATTTCCCACCAAAAAGCAGGCTGTGGGAGCCTCGGTTTGCAAGATTGCATCAAGAATCGACGTGTCAAATTCACTTCTTCGGGAAAATTCTTCTACATTTCAGTCAGTGAAAAATCAATACATGGATTGGCTATTTGGATCCAAGGCCAGGCTGGCCGACTTGACTGAAAGGCACATGCCTGTTGTTTGGACAGATGGTCCACATGTGAAGGAAAAAGTTACTGATGAACTGGAGAATGATTCATTGATCAGTTTATCTATTTCAGATGCTACGGAAGAGCCAGCATCAGGATTTAGTTATGGTGGAACTAGAGAAGTCAAGGTTAATCAGGCCAAGGGCCCTGAAAATGGATTGGATACATCTTTGGAACAATCCTATGGTAAGGAAGGTGGAAATGTCAAATTGATGGGCCACTCCTACAGCATCGGAGATGCAAATGTTAAATCCATGGATGGTTGGAGCTTTGGAAAAGGCATTAATTTCAAAGGGAACTCTAATGGCATATTTTTTGGCACTTATAAAGACGTAATGGATGCTCTGGCAAGTCCAGTTAGTAGCTATAGCTTACTTTATGAACAACCTTCAGTTCAAAGATCAGACAAAAGAGCGGTGGATCCACTTGTGAGTGCATCTCCGTTGCCTAAATCCCAACTGGAATCTACATATAAAAATAAGTTGGAGAAAAATCCTGATTGGAGATTAGCACCAAATAGCTTCCCATCTAATGTCAAGAGTTTAACAGTGACCGGCATGCTTGATGGAGCACCAGTGCAATATATTTCTGCTTCACAGGAAGTAATTATATTGACTATTTTCTTATCTTGATAGTAATTTTCTGGGGGTGATTCTATGGTGGATAGCACTTGGTCCGCTGTTCACCATTGGGTTTAGGGGGGCTGCTGGCTGGGTGGTTTTTTCCATCCTGGACTCCCTAGAATCCAGTGGTCCTCGTTGGACCAGGTGCATGCAACGCACCGGTCCAACATAGAATCTCCTGTTTTCTGGTTGGTTTTTGCTCACTTACTGGAAGTTTTCTTGCATGTTAGAAGGAGCTTCCTGGGATTATCAAAGGCGCTGGCTATCTTTGCGGCTGTCAGTCCTGTAATTATTATAAGGTAAGCTACTGCACGTCATTATTCTCCCTGAGGAAGACATTCATTATGTCTTTACCTTTATTTTTCGGAGCTGTTGTTTTATTAATGTTTATGTTATTGTTGTACAGGTGGTTAATGCTTATGAATTTGAGCATCACGCTGGTTGCAAGACGAGCCACCCAAACAACCACATACACTTTGAAAATGGGAAGAGCATCCATCAGATAGTTCAGGAGTTGAAACGCACTCCACAAAGTATGTTATTTGATGCCATTCAGAGTGTGACTGGCTCGCCTATAAATCAAAAAGCCTTCTGTGCTTGGAAAGGTGTAGAAAAATTTCATATCACACCCCATTCCCATCTCATAATTTTTCTTAATTATTCCTTCTTTTTCCCTGTAATAGAATCATTCCAAGCTGCTACTCGCGGGCTTCAGCGTATTTAATTTGTGCAGAGGAAGAGGAGAGTAATAAATATTATACATCTCAAACGAGAACCTGTTTTTGGATGTAATTGGACACCATCATCTTTGATGTGCATGGTGATGGGGACCATTTGGTAAAAGCAAGAAAAAGGTGCATTCAATGGGATCTGGGAAGACATACGAGGAGCAAATGTAAAGCTTTACGTAGTTGTATAGTGAGATGGACAATTACTTTCTTTTATCTCTCAACTGTGTTCCATCCTCTATGTAATATCATAGATTATTAAATATTTCTCTAAATAGATGTCTAGCTGTCCATTGGCCCAATGACATGCACTTTATACATGAACTAGCATTATTTTCGTGCTATGCACAAATACTTCAAAATTATTATATAATAATGTAATTGTTGAATTATAAATAAGATTAAAAGTAACAATATAAAAGATAAAAATATCACAAAAAAATCATCAAGTAATTAGCAAAAGTAAATATTATTTTAAAAAATAATCAAGTAAAATTAAATTTAAAGCTTTAAAATATAGTATTTAAAATTTTGAATCTTATGAAGGCATCTCATATGCAAGATATCATGAAAAATAAATTTCAAGATTATTCAATAAGAAGTTAAAAAAGATTAAAAACTTCCAAAGATAAAAGTCCATGAATATGATTATATACTTTATTTAAAAGCAAAAAATATTATACAACCAAAAACTAACTGATAGTTGCATTAAAAAATAAAAATATACAAGAAGGATATAGAACACAAAATTGATGGCATAAAAGTTGTTTGAAAAAATTTTAAATTTTAATTTTAATTTTTTAGCTTAATATATACACACCCGTGTTGGTATTTTAACTTAATATTTTAATTACAACTTAGTATTTTTATTTTTTAACTTAATATATACACACCCGTGTTTAACTCAATATTTTTTAACTTAATATTGTAAGTACAACTTATAATTTTAATTTTAATTATAAGTTAGAAAAGTTAAAATTACTTTAGATTTAAAAGATGGTGAGTATATATTAGGTTAAAATTTAAAATATGAAGGATTAGATAATATATTGGTTGCCAAGAATTTAAAACAATCTTGTTTAATTTTAATTTTTGATTAAAAATTAATTAAATCAAGACAAAACTATGATAATAAAGGTAAAAAAAATATAAATAATTAATAATAAAATTAAATTCAATATTAGTATAAATTAATAAAAACCTTTTAATTTGTCTCATAGCTTAGTTATCAAATAAAAAGGCGAAGAAAAGAGTCATATTAGTAATACAAAGTTAAAATTTATAGTAAATTGATAAAGTAATTATAACCTCAAAATTAATTTTAGAATAGGAATTAGTGACAGGATATGAGGATGAAATTAGAATATAAAAAAATATGAAAAAAATAAATTATTATGTTCATTCTCAAATATTTTGTATAAATATAAGTGAATTTTCATATTATATTTCGCAAATAGCCAAAAAAAAATGGAATAACAAAAAAAGTTGTTAACCTTTCAAACAATCAAAATTAAAAAAAAATAAGAAAAACAAATTGAATGTATATTTTGAATGATTAAATAATGTCTAATGATAAATTTAAAAAATTAATAGGTGTATTTTCTATTGAAATAATCATCTCATAATTTTTTCAAATAGATCAAAAAATATCTAAGAACATATATCGTTAAAGTAGTATATAAAATTTTTAAAAAGAGTTCAAATTATACTTATACATTTGCAATTACATATATATATACATATGATTATAAAATAAAAACTTAATGTAAATATTCAAAAAGTGAAACAAATTTCAAAAATATTATGGCCAAAGAATAGATCTCATCCTATAAAATTATAAACTTAGGCAAAGAAAAAAAAAGAATTTAAAAATAAATTATAAAATTTAATAAATAAATTAATAACTTGATTCAAAGAAAGAGCAAATGGATACTAAATGTATACCAATTTAAATAAAATAAAAATTAAATGACAAAATTTATCAATAATTAAAGAGAAAAATATAACAAATAAAAATGAAATAACATTAAAAATATCAAGAGCAATTAATATATCTCATCTTGCAAAATTATAAAATTAAATGAACAAAAAAGAATTTAAAAATAAAAAATTAAATAAATGAATCAATAACTTAAACTATGTAATAAACCAAAAAGATATGAAACCTTACAAATTTAATAAAATTCAAATAAAAAGCTAAATGATAGACTTTACTTATGGTTGAAAAGAAAGTTATAGCATTAAAATCCAAATAATCTCTTCCACCATGTAACATATCTAAAGAAAAAAGAAAAGAAATACAAAGAGTAAATAATAAAATTCAAAAAACAATAAACAATTTAAAGAATCAAATAAAGGG
>JACGDI010000656.1:347705-358905 GCA_014898725.1 Jacaranda copaia | reverse complement strand
GAAGAAAGAAAAGAAAAATAAAAAAAAGAACCTTCGTCCAAAACTGTTGAGTAAAACAGCTATCTTTTGACAACCCCCTCAATGGAACCTCTATTTATAAAGGTCAACTTCCAAAATAAGGGTGCAAGATGAGTAGAGTTAGTTCCTGAGCCTAGTGATTCACCTCAAGCAGCGGTCAACTTAAGTTTGAGGTCTTTCCATCTCAACTCTTTATATGAGTAGCTTAAAACTATTATTTTGTTAATAAAAAACTGAGATTTAGTAATAATTTTATTTATTAACTTAAAATTAATAAATATTTATTGAAATAAAATAACCATTATTTTACTAATAATAATTATTATTGTTAATTACAAAATAAAGATAAATTAAGATTATGTGTTAATTTAAATGATAACATGTTTCATTAATGATGATAAAGATAATGAAAAAAATCAAAGAATAATAATACTAATTAGAATAATTAGAAAATATTTCAAATTAATTTAAAAATATATATATTATCTTCTTTTTGTTAGTTAGCTTGAGCTCATTTTTTACTCTAACTCGAGCTCAACTCTTTCACATCCCTATTATAAAATATCACTATCTTCAGTAATCCATTCATGACAGCAGCAATCTAAATTCCAAAATGTTTCCTACCAAGTCGGTCTGCACCAATTCTAGGATAGATAACAAACTAACCATAAGGTTGATAGCCCTAAATTGTAAGCAACACAACTTAACTATAAACAAGAAAGAACACACTAAAAATGAAGGTAAGAAAAGGAAGATACCCTTTTGCTTTCATCCATGTCAGCTTTGTTCCCTACCAAAATCTTGTTGACATTGTCAGAAGCGTGCTGTTCAATGTTTCTAATCCAGTTCCTAATGTCTGAGTGGAGAAGTTCATATAACTTTTAGAGCAACCAAGAAAACATCAAATTCAACTCCAAAAATTGAGGAAACGGTCCAGTCAAGTATCAAACAACTTTATATGATAAAGGAGAAAAGGCAAGATTAGATAATAGTGAACACAAGCACACCACCTAATTCTTCTTCTTCTTCTTCTCCGGACTCTTATTTCTGTTATTTTTGGTATATTTGGTTTTTTTCCTCTCAACAAGTATTGTGATTTCATACGATTTTCTGACACTTTAGATAGGAATAATTCCCAAAAAAATTTCAAAAGAATAGATAAAAGAATAAAGTAAAAGAAGACAAATGAATTGAACCTCTGAATAACCAGGGATTTAACCATTTCTTGGTAAGGATATTTGTGGGCCATAGACAAAAGATGTATGACTGCATTTATGGAACGGAGAAATTATACAAGTATCTAATCTGTTTAATTTCAAATATAGCAGTAAGGCATAAAAGGAATGTGCAGGGAGGGGTGGTTTTCTGGTAACTAAAGTTACAGAAAGGAAGAAAGACATGTCAAAAAATCAGAACATAATCACATAATGATGAGGAAAGAAACCTTACTGTTAAAGGAGGATTCATCTGTGACATCATAAACCAGCAATATACCCATTGCTCCACGGTAGTAAGCTGGAGAGAATTTTCAGTATGAGAAAAACAAAAGTAATACTAAGTGTATGTGTTATAAATGTTCGTGATTCACATACAGATAATACAGCATTCCTCAATACTGAACAAGAAATAATAACAATAAAAGAACATTAGTTATTATTAAAGAGCCGAAAAGCATGCTGATAAAATATATGAAATTGTGAGAAACCCTTTTAACATGGTATTTCAAAAAATGTTGAAGAGTAACAAGAAAAATGCTGTAGTTTCTAATCATGTAAATTTGATGGTTCAAATTCATTGTTTGCATTTGCACGATATGTGAATCTTAGAAGATTAATTTTCCCTAGGCTCATTTTAGAAAAGTATTCCAGTGAAGGATGAAGGTATCGCGGACATTCAGTCTATGTTTTGTGTTTCAATCAAGAAAAAATCAATAGTATTGCAGAAAATAGATAAACAAGAAACTAAAAACTGAAGAAGATCCAGATGAATTAATTGAAAAATAAGCCCACACTTTAACATGGGCCTGTAGATTTCTTCTACTGATCTGCTCCACCAACCTAAAAACCCAAGAATATGAATATATTCACAACTGAATTGAACTTCTGCTCAAAAGGGCAAATAAGAACTTACCTGTGGTGATTGTTCGGAACCGTTCTTGACCAGCTGTATCCCAGATTTGGAGCTTGATCCGTTTGCCATCAAGTTCAACAGTTCTTATCTTAAAATCAATTCTAGTAAATTATACCCACATTCAGTACCCCAATTAAGCAGTTTATAGTTATGTTCAGAAATAGGGAACTTACCCAATGGTGGTAATGAAACTAGTCGTGAAGGATCCATCAGAGAATCTCAAAAGAAGGCAACTCTTACCCACACCTACGGGATAGGAAACAAAAGGGCAAAGAAAAATAAGGGCATCACCATATCACCACCAAAAAGCAAGCATGAGCACAAGATGAAGATGAAGTCAAAAATCAGAGTTGAGAAATAGCATCATATTTCTCAACTAAGTTGCTATAGAGAAATGTACTAGCACATATAATATCAGAATGTGGAATTAAATCCTAGAATTCACAATTCATCATGAAATAAGCCACAAATTCTGTTGAGAGTTTTTATAGGATGTGTCTATTGATAGCAGTTATTATGGCACCAACGTATTTCCAAAGTAATTTTCTGGTTGGATTTACTGAGACCCAAGCAAGCCAATAAGAATCCAAAAAAGATCCAGTATGGTAAGGCACAGCATAAGACATAAATCCAATATACTAATCATAGTTATGAAAGCTGTGAGGTGAGAGGGGGGAACCAAAAGGTGGATGAGACGGCAAGTTTAAAAAAAAAATTTATAAAAAATATATAGTTAAAAAATTCCAAAAACATGTTATAAATGACCCAAAAAAGATATAGTAGAAGTCAGGGAAAAAAATGAAAAAAAAAAAAAGGAAGGAAAGAAAGATAGAAAGAAAAAGAAAATATTAAAAATCAAGGCAAAAACAGCAAAAATGAAAATAAAAAAGCAAGTCTAGACTCCAGAGTATAGCTCAACATAAATTGAGGTATGAGTGAGTGGTTCATGTTAATTATTCTGACAATATCATACCTCATGTTGGTAAACTTTATCAATCAACACCCCCTAACTGATAAACTGATAAACATTAAAACACCCACATCATTTCACAGAAGAAAGAAAAGTGAAATGAGAGGAAATCACCAAAAAAACGAGAGCAACCATAAAAAAAGAAAAAAAAAAGGAACTGGCATGTTAATGCTGTCACAGGAGATTGGAGGTCGGTGGAGACAGCGGCCACAGGCGCAAGTGATGGCTGGACCTTTCTTAGCTTTCTTCTTTCTTCATTCCTCTCTTCATTTTTTTTACTTTTCTTAGTTTCTCTTTCTTCACATTTCAGTTTAGCATTTTTTCAGATTAGGTCCCTCCCCTTTTAATGTTTTATGTTAAACATGGGTTTGCCTTTCTCACTTTTTTCTCACCACTCACATCGCACCTCAAGCATTCAAGGCAGCCGCCTCTCTTCATCTAGGCATTTCATCTTACCTGGCCCAGAAGACGTGGCCCAGCCTCTCCTTGTGCCTCAAGCAGTCACCTTTCATGACTATGACACTAGTATATCAGCTCACCACTAAATTGTGAAAAATAAAGATAATCATGAAACTGAAATTTATGGTTTTGAGGGAGTCGGCAAATTCTTTGTCCATCCAACTCACTCTTACCCATTGATGTACCAATTTTCACATGCACATATTCTATCTTTATTTGATATATAAATTCTGAGTGGAGCAGACAAAGAGAAGATCCATTCTTAAGTAGAGGATGGGAAGTTACTCGTACGATACATAAAGGGAGGAAAGAAGCTACTTAGATATGCCAAGGGTGGTTAGATGCTTGACTGGTAGCCCATGAGCATACCTCCGCATTTGGGACCTGGGGATCGCTATTAGCATTATGCAGGAGCCAGTTACAAAAGCAATGCAACTCTGTTCACAAGGAGAATTTGTTGTTAATATGAATACCAAACACAAATCCTAGAGCAAAATCCCACGATGCTTGCTCCTTTAACTCTTAACAGTCCCCTAGCTTCTTGTTGTCTTCCCTTTTATCTGGCCCTTACACTAGATCACTACTAATAGAGTTATGACCCTTCCTAACAGAAGTTTCTCCAGATACCGGTCCAAAATCTACGAGCCCAGACTTGTCACTCATGTTGAAAAGATTTTGAAGTTTATGAGCCAATTACAAATATCCACTTTCATGAGTTCAGGTTGGTCACAAAATTTGTTCCTATTCCACCTGCAACTACCAAAAAATAAATATAAAAACTCATTGACTAATTGAAATAGGCCTGTAAAGCTTTGTTTTGGTTGCTAGCCTTAATATCCACGACTTGGGGGAGCATTCCACTGCCAACAACTTTGTCCCAGAAGCAGTATTTAAGCTGAAAATTGTAGAAGTATTAAACAGTAAATGCTGATATGTTGAGACATGAAGACGGGAAAAAAGGGAAAGAAAGAAAGAAAAAAAATCTTTTGGGGCTTGTTTATTATACCAGGACTTAGACAGTAGTTTCTAAAAACGATAGTTTATCATTCTCCAAGTTGAATAACAAAGAACATAAAGCTCAAGTATATGCCAATTACTACAGCCTGTAAAAGTGGAAGACAACAATTCTCCCCAAATAAATGCCAATCTAGCAGAAGTAATTACTTCAAGTTCACAAATAGATGAGAATGCCCATTACCATTTATTACAGCCTATATAATATAACAGAAGAATGATTCACATTGAAAGTTTACTGTTGCAATATGTAAGACTTTGTTTGTTAACATTCCCCCAAGACATTTTTCAACTCCTAAATGTTAAACAAACAAAACGTCACATATCCCAACCTCACTTATCAAAACGCACAAAATTATCCCCGAAATACCCCTTAATATTCACCCTAGAAAACCATTCCCTAATGTGCGTGTATATACACACATATATACCAATCATTCCATCTATAGATACAAATTTATAATCAATATTAAAATAGTCATTTCACCCCACCAACTCAACAAAAAGTGACTACTATGATGTCCCATCCCAAAAACACTAAGAAACAAATAATTTTCTCCCCAAACATTCTCCACCTACCCCCAAAAACAAAAACAACTCACATTCTTTCACCCACTTTCCAAAACACCTTTTCCCAAAACATTTTCCAAAATTCACCCAAAATGCGAAAAAAAAGAGAGAGAGAGGGAAAAAGAAAAGCCTAACCTACTAACTAATCAACATGAATTATCAGAATAATCTGGCAGAATCAGATAGTCATCCACATAGTTATGTATATCTATTTTGAATTAGATAATCCACAAATTTTCCAATTCAATATTTGTCTGTCCAAAACAACTACCCAAAGTGATATCTACAATTGATGGCCGAAAATGAAGAGCAAATATATGTATTTTTAAGCATGAAAAACTGTTAGAGAATAGTGCCACAAAGGACTTCTAGCGAGGAAAATTAACAGCGAACACATGGATGGAGAAGGTCAGCTTCCATATCACCAATTAATCAAACACAAGGCAAAACACATGGATGGAGAAGGTCAGCTTCCATATCACCAATTAATCAAACACAAGGCAAGGGTTAATCTGTTGTATGCTTGCCAACGGAATGTGAGGGATATGTGACCTTATTAGTAGTACAATTTTATTATCACGATCAGAATAAGGGCATGTATCCCATACATTTAGTTGGCAAGTTGAAAACAGATTTTATCTTTGCTTTGTATTTGTCAATTAGTGATAAAAAAAGCCACACCATAGTCGTGTCCATGCCCATGCATGCATTTGTTTTGTAGTCTCCTCTCTATAAAGCAGGCTGTGACAACACTTTCAAGTGGTTTTTCATGCTTATAAATACAGACACCCTCATTTTAGGCCACATATTCAAATCATTAAGAAAAACTAAAAGATAGAAAGGTCATCCTTTAATGTTTGTCAACAGATTGATAGCAGCTTGTGGCTACACCTTCAGTGTCTAGAACTCTACTTACCAACCTAGCAAGTTGTTCACAATTCAAAACGATAGAAAGCCAGCTGTACTGATAGCAGGAAGCAGTCTTTACATGCACGAATCCAGAATTGCTACCGGAAGCAAACAAATCCAAAATCACAGAGGTACCATACATTCTTCTGAGCTATCATTAATTCAGCATACAATGATCAAATAAGCCTAATGCTGAAACGCCTTTCCATAGACAGCAAAATTTTTAATCGTCCTATGTCCGAACTCAATGTTCAAGAACATATCATGAATCAAGATGCCATGAAGTGAGATTATTCCAAAGAACACCATCGTTTAGCTACGGATCCGAACAAAAACAGACCTTTCTAGACAAATACCTAGCTTCACACGATCAATTCAGACACGAATAAAAACTTCACCGAAGAATTAAACCGGTAAGAATCCACACAAAAAGGGAAAATGAAACAGGAAACGAACATCCAATGAAGACTAACCGCTGTCGCCTATGAGGAGAAGCTTGATGAGGTAATCGTAATCTGCTCGAGCCCTTGCCGGAGGTGCGGCCATTGACCAATCAGATGGAATTTCAAACGTTTCTGAATCTCTGCCTCCCTTCTTCTCAATACGTCGTCGTTTGTGGTTTTTGCATCTATATCAGTCACTGCCCTGCGTAAAATCAAAATAATCACAATTGATTTTCTTTTGTGTAGAGGGAGAGAGGGAGAGGCAGAGGGAGAGGGAGACACACAGGCGCACTGTCCGCAGTCGCTATTGTGCGCACCTTGTTTGGAGTGTCTATTTTAGGGAAATTTTATTGACAGTGGGTGCGCCTTGGTGCCCCCCGCGCGTGCTGTCAATAGCTGTGAACAAGGGTGTAAAGGATGGAGGAGGAAAGTTCGGCTGCTCGCAGGCAGCTGATAACAAGCGAATGAATGCATGGGTTATGAGTTTTTCTTTGTTCTTTTTAATTTATATACTGCACCTCAGATGTCAAATAAATTCAAATTTCTCAACTTGCATTATATGTATCAAACTTATGTCGCAGGCTAAATAACCACCGATTGAATGGGTTTATTAGCTTAAGTTTATTTATACTATTATAAAAAGAAAACATGTTTTGTGTTTAAACTAAAAGTGATATCAAATTTATTTTTTCACTTATTCTTTTTATTCAATAAGATTATAATGTTTAAACAACCACCACGTATTCAAAAACTCCCCTTACCGTGAGGTAAGCTTAATGTTCCAATGGTTTTTGAATTTTTTTTTCTTTGATATGATTGGATTGGAAAATATTTACCTTATACAACTACTATCTTTATAATTATGAAAATTACTTATACATTTTAGACGTATGTCAATTTTTAGTATACAAATAACATTTATTATTCAAAAATCTTTCATACACACAAGAATTGCATGCAAGCAACTACTATTCTTTAAAATTAAAAGAAATTTAATAAAAGGGCAAGTAACAAACACTCACCCAACTTATAAAGTCATTTGCACTCTACTCTCCAACCGTTGCAAGATTGCATAAATATTACCTAACATTTGCTAAATGCACTTAAACACCCTATGTTCCAACTTTTCAGCGATATATTTTAAAGTTATTGTACTTTACCCACTGATGTTTTAAAAATTTATATTTAACCACCTAAAGTATTTCAAAATGTCATCCTTAGCATTAAATTCTTATTTCAATGGAATAAAATGAAATATTTTGCAAAACATTATTACCATGTATTACTTAATTGTTAACATATCACTAGTTTAGTTAATTTGAGTTACCTAAAATGTATAGTAATGGTTAAATTTTTCCTAGATCGATGTGTGTACTTATAAATTTGTGCCTATTTGTTTAATTAAAAATGCAAAAAATTTAGGGTTTTAATTTGAATAAGAATAAGATATGTGACACTAGTCAGATGAATGTTGACAGCAAATAATATTGATATTGGTATCAACATCAACTTTTTCATATACTGCTCTATTTAAATTAAAAATATTCAAAAATCATTTGCTAATAAATATGTATAATGTTATATTGATATAAAAATCAATTACGGAATAATTATATAGTTAATTTTAATAATCTCATGCATATAAATTAAGTAAAATACAATCATAAAATTAATTTGAAATTATAGGATAGCTCAACTAATGAACTATTCATATATATTGACAAATGATTTGTGTGTGGAAATATTTTTTATAAAATGTTTCACTTTATTCCACAAAAATAAAAATTTAATTATAAAATTCGACACTTGAGAATGATTAGGTTGTTAAATACACATGTTGTTAAATTAGGGGAGATAAAGTACAACATACTCGAAGTATTTCAACATTTTCAGTAGAATATTATACCAAAAATGGAACAATGGGGTATGCGAGCGTATTTAGCAAAAATTGGATAACTACTCTGCATATTTATAATTATAATGGTTGAAAAACAAAGTACACATGACTAAATACATTGAAGGGATGTTTGCTATTTACCCTTAATAAAATGTTCTCCATCATGTTTAGTTGAAATGAAAAAGAGAGAAATGAGGAAGACAAAAATATATAAATAGAAGTATGCAACTTATTTGGCTAAAATTATGGGAAATAAGATTGAATGGCTTAAAAAAATTTCTCAAATTTGGACAAATAAGAGCAATTGTGTAATTAAAACGCAAATATTTTCAATTTAACTTCTTGTATGATGAAATAGAAATCAAGATGAATTGTTAAAAATTGAGAAAAAGCAATCTCCATTTGTCACCTAATTTCTTAACAAACTTTTGAGTTTGATTAATTACAAATTGAGAAAAAAAAATTAAAATTATACAAATCAAGAAAAAATAAAATTCATTTATAAATTATATCTTGCATGTTATATTTATTTAAAATTTTTAAACTTTCGAAACCTTTTCAATTCAAAAATACTTTGAAGTCATAGTTTGCCTAAAGAAAATGAGAATTTATTTCAAGATATTTTATTATAACTATAAACGAAGATCATTTCTGGGGAAAAGAAAAAAGAAAAAAGTGCAGAAAAAGAAAAGGTTAAACAAAAATCTTACATGCACTTAAAGGGCAAGTCTAGTTTCATTGGTTTTATAGAGAAGCAGCGAATGTGTGCAGCGCAGCAGCTAAAATATACAAGCGTGTGAGTCAAAAGTCAACTGTGACCGCAATCTAATGCAGAGTTGAAATGGAATGATTGAGGGACAAGTGTCAGAGAGCTGCTGTTGCTGTGTCCGAACAAACAAGGGAAAGAACATGGTCCAGTTCAAAATTCCCTCCAAATCCAATCATAATAATTAATAAACATGGAAGCAAGTATAGGATAGTAAATTGATATTAAATAAATTGAATATATTTTTTTTACATTAATTTAATTTTTTAAATATTTAAATACGGATATAGATTATATAAATATTTAAAAATGATATTCAAATTCGTATTCATCGGATATCAGTCGAATATGGATATATCTATATTCGATTATAAATATTCAAATGCACCTAATAAGGTTGAAAGTTGTATATAGTAAAAGGGGTACTGTTTGGGTATTTTCTACTTGGGAGGTCGAGGAAATCAATTTGTATTTTTCTCGAAATTTGAGATCTGCAATAATCAACACATGTCAAACTAGCTGAGGTGCCCCCAATTAAGGCACTCCGATGTTTAAGTCAGTTCTGGTCGAAATGAGATAATTGAATAGAATATGGAGAGATTATAGTGTAATTGGCATTACTTGAAGCATATTTGGATATAAAGTAGTTATAACCTTTTCTAGGCGTGATTTGTCGATGGTGTCTCTCTCAGGTGAAGTGGGTTTTAGTCTTTGCTAGGGGGTATATGGTCATTTCAGATCTTGGTATTTTTTCGATTGGCACAATCTCCTATTTTTCAGGGTGAACAGTACCTCTGGTAGGCGTCTCTTTGTCAAAGGCGGTGACAAGGCTGGTGGCAGAGTTGGGAGCAGCAACTGTACTGGCTGTCACATATCATTAATGTGGAGGCATGCTGCCTGTCAAAATAATAAATGCACCATGGATCTGAGTTAGCGCTGAAGAAAGGGACCTGAGGTTAACAATGGTCGACCGGACATAGCTAGTCGACCATTTAACTGATTGACCTAGCCCATAAGGACACAGGCTAGCATAAACGACATGTCCTGTTAAGCTCGATCGATTGTAGTTTACTCGACCAGATAGGTATTATCAAATGGGTTAGCCCCAAAACTAATGTTGGGCTCAGTGGGCCTATTAGGCTTAATGGAACTGACATTAAGCTTAATAAGCCTGCTAGGCTATCCCATATTATGAGTCCCCTCAACTCGCGGTCCTGTTCAAACTTGCCAATGAGAAGAAGTAGGAAGTTAAAAGACAGTTACGGCGGTTAGCCATATTCAATTGGGGTTTTTGAATCTTTGATCAGAGTTTTTGAATTGTCAACCAGGATTTGTGGTAGTTTCGCTGTATTTATTGCACAGGTTACTTTGCAGAATACGAAGCATACACAAGTAAAGTGTAATCATAACTGATGCTTGGGTTCTCGTACACAAACACCTATAAATAATGGGGATATATGCCTTCATTTACACTTTTGTTGAATCTATATCTGGTCGAATCCCTGCCTTTGAAGTTCTCCAACTTTGTTTGGTTAGAGCTTGCCCAATACCCATTGTACGTTACTCTGCCATTTGCTTCTTTTTTCCCTTTTCTTCTACAAAAAAATGTCTTCCAGCTTTGATAGTGAAGACACTAGGTTCGAGAACGTGGCCTATCAGAGGGGGCTGAGGGTAAGAGTGCATCTAAAACGTCCCGTGATATTGGTCTAAGTAGTTCTTCTAGTGATAGCTCAAGTTCGAGCAGTGATAGTAGATCAACCAGTGTGAGAGCGATTTCTGAGGATAAAACTAGCCCACACAAAGTTCACACAACCTAGGGTCGATTGTTCACCCCGAACTATTATATGAAGATAACGTCCAAAATAATCCCTATCGACCTGTTACAAATTAGGGCAACATACTATATCCCTGAGGAGTACGAGTTGTTAGTTCCAAGGGCTCAAGACAGAATGCATCGAACTCCCCGAGGATGCATCACTGTGTTTGAGGAAGGGTTGAAATGTGGTCTTAAGTTTTCCCTTGCT
>JACGDI010000656.1:285829-339131 GCA_014898725.1 Jacaranda copaia | reverse complement strand
GGACAGACGGTCGTTCCGCTGCAAAATAGAGTCCGTCCGTGACACCATGGCAGCACAGGCTAGCATAAGTGACATGTCTCATTGAGCTCAATTGATTATAGTTTACTCGACTAGATAGGAGTTGTCAAATGGGTTAGCCCCAAAACTGATGTTGGGCTCAGCAGGCCTGTTGGATTGAATGGAACTGACATTGGACTTAATAAGCCTGCTGGGCTATCCCATATCAGCATCTATATTTCATTAAACTTATCCATTGAATTATTTTTTTAATATTCATATTCGATATTCAATAATAATTATTTAAATATCTATTTATGAATATCTAAATAAGTGAATCTATGAATCTGTAATAAATATATATTTTTAATTAATAGATGAATTATATAATTTCATGAAAAAGAAATCAATCGAACAAATAGTATAGTTTTTAATTAATAATTGACTTTATAATTGATTATTAGTACTGCTTAATATTGATAATGTCATTTAAGTATATTAATTATAAAGTCAACCAATAATAATTATCTTAATTAACTATATTCTTCAATTTTTTCTCTATGTTACAATAATTTTTTAAATTTATTCTTTTTTTCTTTGCATTTCTTCAAATATATTGTATATATACACTTATATGAATTATGAGATTTTTATGAAAAAATATAATAATATATTATTTAATAAATATATATTCTGAGCGAATATTAAACAAATCGAATATACATTTACCATATTTGTACCCATTTATAATCAAATATCTACTAATTGAATACAAATAATATCTGATTTAAACAAATATAGATAAATATTATATAAACGAATATAAATGCGAATAGTAAATGAATTTTCAAATATCTATTTATAACCCTAATCACATGTTTAAACCTTGTTTCCTTTGACAAATAGATATGCTTTTCCATGTAAATATTCCTGGGCTGTCGAACCACAACGATCAATAGGAATACCAACTTAATTATAAAAATTCTACAAAATGATGTCTCTCAAAAATTGGGATTGAATTATGGTCCAATGTAGTGTTAGAACTTTCTTATCCCTTTTAAATCAAATTTGACATTATCTGTATTATAAGAGTTCGTTTGCTTGTTTTGATATTGTACGACAGATATACAATTCAATTCAATTTTAATGTTTGGTTCATTTTCAAAATTTTTTGATACAGTTAGGGCTTGACATACATTTAAGGCCAAACTTGACTCATGTATCAAGGCAGTGGGCTGTGATATATTTTCCAACCCAAATTAAAAATAAATTATAATTTATCAAATAGGAAAATCATGCCAAGAAAACAATCAAAATTGAATATCAAGTTATTTAAAATATTTAAAAAATATTAGATATGATACACAATAACCCATTATTAATTCTAATTATATCATGCCTAATACAAACACACGAAACAAACAAGCTCTAAATGAAATATTAACTTTTTTCTGTATCTTCAAGGGTTTGTTTACTTGCCAGAGTTGTGTAGGATTAATATCTAATCCAATGTAATTGAATGTTTGGTTGGCATTATAGACGGCTTAATTTTTGGGCTAATTAAAAAAAGTGACATATAAATAAATATTAGTTATTAGTTTAAAATTTTCTATTTATATATTAGAGTTTATTAAATTAAACTCTAAATAATAAATAGTTAATTTTAATTAATATTCTAATATTTATTTTATAAATCAAATGTTGATAAATGTCAAGATGAAGGCGTATCATGTCAATCAAATCAAATTGGTGGCCTAGCAATCTCAAACTAATCAAGTTGGGACACATGGTATATTTATATATGTGGACCAATTAAGTTAAGAACATCTGATATTATCTTTTAATATGTACATCAAGAGATAATTGTCAAATGTGTTCAAGTCATTTCGAAGTCTCCTGCTGAACACCTATATAAAGGAGTGACTAGAGACTCATATGGAGATATATATTTACATATACATATTCACATATTCTTAAGTTTAAGACTCAAGTTTTCAAGTTTCAAGTTTCTGCTGCGACGACATATTGCTACCATAAAGGTTCTATACCTCTTCACAGTATCAAGTCATCAAGTCCTTTGATCTCGGAGTCAAGGTTCGAATTTCAAAAAAATTTCGTAGTGTCTTTTACCAAATCAAATGATACTACACCATATATCCAAGAACAAGCTTCAAGCCCTTGGATTAAATATATTGGGAGAAGAATCAGAGGATTAGTTTTGTTAAGGAATTTATATTTTTTTTCTCTGATAAATTATAATTCTTATATATTCTTTAATATAAATTTAATTTATTCATTATTTTTCTTTGTCTTGTGATTTAATTTTGTAGACAACAAAATTTGTGTGAACAAATTTTTGGCACGCCTGGTGGGACCGAATCTACCCCTCATCTCTTTCTCTCGTTTGAGTTTTGAAGATATTTGCAACCACTCAATGGCACATAAGAGGAACCAACTCTCCTTGGCTAGGAAAGATGCTACCAATGCCGCTGACCCTGCTGCTGAATTTGTCAATCCGCTTATAACTGGGGGTAAGAATACTGATTTCATTCCATCTGATGATTCTGACTTAGGAAGTCCAAAGGAAACAAATCCTAAGGTATTTTCTTTTGCTGAATTGCTGGCTACAACAATTGGTATGGCAACAATAGATGAACAACTTGCTCGGATGGCTCAAGCTATAGCTGACCTCCAAAAGATTATGGAAGAAAAAGATCAACAAATCGCACAACTCATGAACAAGCAAGAATACCCTCATCTTGGAGCATTTGGCTACAATTATCAATCTTTCCTTGACCATAAAATAGTGCATAAACAAGTTGAGAAGATGCCTTACAAGCAAGAAACTGATCCAAGGATCAACCACTTTGCAACTTCTATTGCTATATTGTCTATTCAACAATTACAGGACATGATCACCAATACTATTAGGGCTCAGTATGGCATGCCCTCTCAAAGTTCTATTGTGTATTCAAAGCCCTATATGAAAAGGATTGACTTGCTGAGAATGCCGATAGGATATCAACCACCAAAATTTCAGCAGTTTGATGGGAAGGGAAATCCAAAATAGCATGTGGCCCTTTTCATAGAGACATGTAGCAATGTAGGGATGTATAGTGATCTTCTTGTGAAATAGTTTGTACGATCACTAAAAGGAACTGCCTTCAACTGGTACATTGACTTAGAGCCTAAATCTATTGATAGTTGGGATCAAATGGAAAGAGAGTTTTTGAATCGCTTCTACAGTACGCGCACTGTGAGCATGGTTGAACTTACTAATGCAAAATAATGGAAGGATGAGCCAATGGTAGACTACATCAATCATTGGCGTGCATTAAGTCTAAACTGCAAAGATGGGCTCTCAGAGGTGTCTATAGTAGAGATGTGTATTCAAGGTATGCACTAGGGACTTCTCTACATTCTTCAAAGAATCAATCCTCACACTTTTGAAGAATTTGCCACTCGTGCCCATGACATAGAGCTTAGCATTGCTAATCATGGAGTTGGGATTCCTATTGACGACCAAAAAAAAGAAAGAAAAGATTCAAAAAAGAGTGAAAAATATGGCAAAGCTGTTACTAAGGAATCCATGGCGATCAGAACAGCCTCCATACAAATTCCTAAAAGTGATAAAAATGTTGCTGAGAAAACCAAAGATCAACGCATTCCAACAGGTAAGAAAATACTGAAAGAATGCAAGAGAAGGAGTATCCATTTTCAAATTCTGATGTTTCTCATATTTTTGATGAATTATTGATAAGGAAGTTGATTGAACTACCAGAATCAAAACGTCCTGAAGAAGCTGAAAAAGTAAGTAATCCAAAATATTGCAAGTATCATCGAATTGTTAGGCGTCCAATAGAAAATGCTTCATCTTCAAGGATAAGGTAATGGCAGTGGCAAGAGATGGAAAGATAATTCTTGACATGGAAGATGTTATTGAATCAAACTTTGCTAGCACTATAACTATAGCAGATACCATATGTGTTGCAAGCAAAGACATTATTTTCTCATCTTCACTTATGGAGGTATGAACAATGCTTCAGTTCGAAAGATTAGATCTAGTGCTAGTAGAGACTCAAGTTATTAATGAAGTGACTAAGCCGGAAATAAGTTCTACTATTGAAACTGAAGATAGTGGTGAGTGGACTCTTGTGATACATCGATGAAGAAAAAGACGATGTGTTAATCAATCTCGTCCATTAGCATTAAAGGTCTCGTATGTGGCTAGATGCCCTCAACCAAGGATGATAGAGAGTCGAAAAGCTACAAATAGCAAGCAGAAAAATTTATTTATAGGTCACAAAAGGGTTCAGATGACTTTACAAGATTATTTTCCTACTAGATTCTTTGATCAAATGGTTAAAGCAGTGCACGCTATATCTTGTGAAACTAAAGAACAACACTCCACTTCATGTTGTATGGCCATTACTTTTACAAATGAGGACTTGTTATTGGGATCAAAACCTCCCAATAGGCCACTTTTTGTCTCAGAATTTATGCAGGAACAAAAGGTTAACCGTATACTCATTGATGGAGGATCTGCCATCAATATCATGGCAAAATCCACCATGAAGAATCTAGGGATTTCTATTGAGGATCTCTTACACAGTTGCCTAACTATCCAAGGTTTCAATTAAGGAGGCCAATGAGCCATTGGTATGATTCGTCTAGACCTCACAATCGGGGAATTGGAAGCAAGTACTTTATTCCATGTTATTGATGCAAGGAATTCCTACCATATACTTTCAGGATGGCCATGGCTTCATGAAAATGGAGTAATACCTTCCACTCTCTATCAATGTTTCAAGTATTCAAAAAATGGAGAAGTTATAAAAGTTAATACGGATATGAAGCTATTTACTGAAGCTGAATCATATTTCACTGATGCTAAACTTTATTTGGATCCTGACTTAGTAAGTGAAGTGCAACCTGCAAAGACTCTAGGCAACCACTTCATTGAAGGGAGACAAGATTGTTCTAAAAATTTCAGTAAACTAACAATTATTGAGGTTTTGACAAGCGAAGAATGTGAGCGTAGTGATGACTCCAACTTACTGAAATTTTGATATACACTGCAGGCATCTCAAGAGAAGAAGAAAATTCCAACTAGAGTATGTATTGAGTTAAATGATGCTGCTCAAAGCTAATTAAAGATGGTAGAATCAAGTGACAGTCAAACTCTAAAGAAGGGCTTCACTATGCCTATTGTTGGTATACGCTCATCAATCCATAATAGACCGTTTATTGCAGGGGCTTCCCACAAAGAATTTGAGGGGACATTTGATCCTAAGGCATATAAGTTGCTTGAAAATTTTGGCTATGACTTTGTTAATCCACCCAATCTAAGTGAGCTTAAACTTGAGTTGACTGGAGAAAAAATTCATGGACTTAGTGAAGCACAACAAAAACTAAGGAGACAAGGATTTCATGATGAATAGTGAAGGGTTGGCTTGGGATTCAAAGTTGCAGAACTAATTAGGATATGTGTGACGAAGAAAGACAAGTGTGCTAATGTCCAGCATGTTTCTATAGAAGATCATGTGGAGCAAGAAGAGCAAAAACAAAATAATCATTGAGTTTCTATATTTGATCATCTTAATGCTCCAATTACTTATTCTTCTATCTTTAAAAGACTTGGTGTTAAAAATCAAAGCAAGTTTAATAAAGGTCCATGTCTGAGAGGTTCTGTGTTCAATAGACTCAGAAATAATACTGCAAAAAGAAGTGTTGACAATAAAATTAAAATGTTAGAGTCAAAAAATGAGAGTCAAACCCTTCACTTATCTCAATTGAATGGAGTTGGATCTATGATCTTAGTCATCAATATGAACAAACATGTGAAAATAAAGCAGTGCATTGTAAAACATCTATGTGAAAAGAGTAGTATAGATGAAGATAAAGTGGAAATCACCATCAACTCTGATTACACAAGTGTTAAAGAGGAGCTAAATTCTATGTTGCATAATCCATGTCTTGAAGAATTCAATAGATTGGTGGCAAGTGGTTTTATACAAACTACAAACTACCTAGTATGGATAATGATGCCTATTCCAATTTTAAAAGCAGATGGAGCATTAAAATGGAGTGTCGCATTTCAGAGAATGAGAGTTGTTGAGATCGAACAGCTATATGATGAAGAGAATGATAAGTTACACTCATGTAATTATATCGCTGTTGATGAGGAGCCTGATTCAAAAAGTCCTAAAGATGAAATCCTAAAAGCTCATCCACAACTTGAAGATGGTGGACAGACGACTATTGATGAACTCAAAGAGTTGAATCTTGGCACGATAGAAGAACTTCATCCTATATTTGTTAGCAAGCTTCTAAATTTTGAAAAAAAAGAACAATATTTCAAAATCTTGAATGAGTACAAGGATGTATTTGTGTGGACATACAAAGAAATGCCAGAATTAGATCCAAAAGCTGCAATCCATCACCTTAGCATAAAACATGGGGCTCTTCTAGTAAAATAGTCACAGCGAGTGCTTCACTCAGATCTCGTCCTTCTAATCGAAGCTGAAGTCAACAAGCTTATTGATGTAGGTTTTATCAGGGAAGTTAAATATTCAACTTAGATATCTAACATCGAGCCAGTTAAGAAGAAAAATGGTCAGACACATATTTGCATTGATTTTCGAGATTTGAATAGGGTATGTCCAAAGGATGATTTTCTATTACTTATTATTGAACTCATGGTAGATGCAACCATTTGACATGAAGCTTTATCTTTTATGGATGGATACTCTGAGTACAATTAAATCAGAATGTCACCACAAGATGAGGAATGTACGATTTTTTGCATACCAAAGGGTATTTACTGTTACAAAGTGATGCCTTTTGGGTTGAAAAATGCAGGTGCGGCTTATCAACGAGCTATGCAGAATATTTTTGATGACATGTTACACACAAGTGTAGAATGCTATGTTGATGATCTCGTGGTCAAGACTAAAAATATAGATGATCACTTAGAAGATCTTCGCATGGTATTTGATCGACTAAGGAAATATAATTTGAAGATGAACCCGCTCAAGTGTGCATTTGGTGTCACATTTGGCAAATTCCTTGGCTTCATAGTTTAACATCGCGAAATTGAAGTTGATCCTGGCAAAATCAATGCCATCCAAAAGATGCCACCACCAAGGAATCTTAAAGAATTGTGTAGCTTACAAGGTAATCTCATATTTATAAGAAGATTCATATCAAATTTGGTTGGAAGATGCCAACCATTTAATCACTTGATGAAGAAAGATGCTCCTTTTGTATGGGATACAGGGCGTGAAAATGCTTTTGAGAGCATAAAGAAATACTTCATGAATCCACCACTTTTGGGAGCTCCTACACCTGTAAAACCATTGATATTGTGCATTACACCATAAGAACGGTAAATTGGTGCTCTAATAGCTCAAGAAAATGATGAAGGAAAGGAGAAAGCTTTATATTATTTGAGTAGAGCCTTAACTGAAAATGAGTTGAGATACTTCCCTGTTGAGAAAATTTACCTAGCCTTGTTTTATGCAATCAGAAAGTTGAAGCATTATTTTGAGGCATATTCTATCTAACTCATTTCATGTGCTGATCCCGTCAAGTTTGTAATGTCAAGACCGGTGCTTTCAAGAAGATTAGCTAAGTGGTCGGTTATATTCAATTAGTATGAGATTACATATGTTTCTCAAAAAGCAGTTAAAGGACAAGCTTTCGCTAATTTTCTTGCAGATCACCCCATTCTTGCAGAATGGGAAGTATTTGATGAATTACCTGATGAAGATGCCCTTTTCATCGAGATCTTGCTAGCATGGACAATATTATTTGATGGAGCAACTCGATCTGATGGAGCGGGGGTAGGGATAGTCTTTATTTCACTAGAAAGGTAAGTTTTGACATATTCTGTAGTGTTAAATGAATTGCACTCCAATAATGTTGCAGAATATCAAGCGTTGATTAATGGACTTCAAATGGCACTGGAAATGAAAATTTTACAAATTGAAGTCTACGGTGATTCAAAACTGGTCATTAATCAGCTTTTAAATGTCTATGAGGTTAAAAAGAAAGATTTGATTCCTTACTTTCAACAAGCCTCTTGTTTGTTAAAAAAGTTTGAAAGTATTATCCTAAGTCACATCCCGAGGAAAGAAAATAGAATGGCAGATGTATTGGCTAACTTGGCTATCACTTTAGCCATTTTTGAAGAAGAAACAACAAATATCCCAATGTGTAATAGATAGATGGTGCCTTTATCGATTTAGCTTGACCATGAGGAATCAAATGCCATATCAATCTCAGTTAGTGAAGATGAAGATTTGAGGACATCACTGATTGAGTATCTAAAGCATGAAAAATTACCGCAAGACCCTCGCCATAGGACAGAGGTGCGTTGGAGGTCATCTCGCTTTATTTTATATAAAGATGTTTTATATCATCGATCTTATGCAGGTATTTATCAACATTATTTGAGTGGTGAAGAAGCAACTGAAGCTATGGTCGAGGTACATTCTGGAGTTTGTGGAGCTCATCAGTTGAGTCCTAAGCTTCATTTTTAGATTAAAAGAATGGGATACTACTGGCCTACTATGGTTAAAGATTGTATGAATTATGCGAAAAGGTGTGGAGCTTGTTAGATGCATGATAACTTTATACATCAGCCTCTTAAACCCTTACATCCCACAGTTGCTTCATGGCTATTTGAAGCATGCGATCTTGATGCAAGTATATTAAAAGCTACTGGTTCCTTCTGAGATTCTTCAAGTAATGTTTCCATCCTCTTTAAAGCCTCAATTTCTTGATCAGTCAAAAATGGAGTGTCTCCAAGTTTTGAAACTTTATCTCTCTTGGTGGCCACTTTTTTCTGGATAATGGACAAGTTTTCTTCAGTTTTATGGAGTGATGAGTTTGCAAATTCTTTCTTACTACTTAACTCAGCAAGTCGTGTTCTCAACTCTTTTTGCTGCTTGGTGATTTGAAGAAGCTCATTCTTGAGACCATCCACCTCTTCAACTCTCTCACATTTTATCGCCTCAACCTCAAAAAGATCCTATTGTGCAAAGAGTAGTGTTTTCTCATGGGTTTTTTGTCTCTCTTTTTTAATTGAATTTGACTTAACCTTTGTGCAGTTGGATGCACCCTTAAAGAAAGATCTCAAGTGGTCCTCCGAAGGTGATGTATTTTTTACGTATGATTTCATCTTTGCGATCAAATCATCCACTGTAGGCTTTATCTCTGAGAGTTGCTCAAATGGAGTTTTCAGGATTTTTTGACATATCCATTTCCAATAGAATTTGAGTAACATTTACTCTACTTCAATCTTTATAATTCGAGGACAAAATTCAAAACTTTCAGTAGCTGGAAATGCCCAAGATAGAGCTTCAAATATCTTTTGGGACTTGTCTTTCCCAGCAAAATCCTTATCATTTGTAATTTCAGGTAATATTACCTTTAGCTACTTATTGGAATCAACAGTATTATGGAAAGTTCGCACGCCACCATCAAGAGGTTGAGAAATATTTATTTCAAGCAAGTTAAAAGGATTAGCCCCATTTATCGAACCAACACTACCTTCAAAAGTAATTGAGACTAGCATCTCGAGATCTGCAAGCTACATCATAAAAAAAAAAGAGGAGAGAAGAAAAGAAGAAGAAATTAGTGCAAAGAATTAGCAAATATATATGTAAAAAAAGAAGAAGAGGGGTATATGATATTAAAAATAAATAAATAAATAAATGACTTTACATATTTTGCTAATTCACCCAAAGGTAAAGAAGAACTTGGGACATCTGCAAAGAAATTTGAATTAATATTGATATTATCTAAATCCAAAACCTTGGGCGTCTTCTTAAGTATGCATTGATTACTGGAGTTGTCATTTGAACAAAAACATACAGAAATTATTTCATTTCCTTCTATTAGAGCATCAGTAGGGAATCAAATCTCGAGTAAGTCACGACGCCTTTTAGACGACACTTGAGTATGTTCAGCAAGGTTGTAATCCTTAGGCTCCAAATTCCTTCCTTTAACTTGCCCTAAAACAATAGAATTTTGAAAACGTGAGGCCATTGGATTATTTTTGGGATCTTTGGTTAAAGCTTGTTTAGGACAAGATAGATTCTTACCAGGATGCCTAGATTCAGGTGCATGCTGTTCAATTCTAGCCCCAGGTTGATTAAGTTCACTAGAATTTGATTGCACATCTCTCTGATTAATGCTAAGAATAAGCTTAGTATCTTTTGTTTGTGAAGCTTTACAGTGTTTGTCCCACCAGTCAGTATATGCCTTTGTGGCCAATGGAAAGAAAGAAGTATTGCTAGGAATGATAAGTTTGCAAGATGTGTTCAGTAAGGTACATGACTGCCAAAGTTGAACAAGTTTATACAAATCACAAGTAAGAATCTCTTTCTTTAAGTTGCCCGGGACATGTTGACAAAATCCACATTGCCGACTGAATCGATAGGGCTATAAGCTTGAATGATATGCTCTTTTTCACATCGAAATGTCAAATAACTAGAACTAAAAGTCATAAAAATATCCTTATAAGTATTTGATATGCAGGGACCATCTATTACGGTAAACTGCTTACGTGGAAACAAGCGTAAATTTTAAATAGTTGAAAGGTTGATATTAAGGAATAAATCTCGCGCCTCTAAAAGATTAAAATATTTGGCCATGCTTTCCCCTGCATATTTGACCATCTCAGCTTCTCCTACATTAATCTTAGATGAAAAATGAGTGCCAAGGTAGTGCCATATCTAACTGTGAATATAATGAATGGGAAAGATAAAAGAAGATTCCTAAAGACTTGGCGAAGTTGATATATTCCTTAAACTATTGTAGATACCCACAAATACAGGAACTGCAAAAGAAAAGCAATCACCATTCGCCATTCTACTAGAAACCTTGAAAACCATGGCACGAATTAGATTAGCTTTGCAATGCGGTAGAACAAAACTGCATAACTAGCATGAAAGAAAAGCAGCCAAGTAAGTCTCCCCTTTAACATTGTCTTCAATCTCTAGCATTATAAATAGCTCATTATATTCCTTGGTACAAGACAAAAGTGATGCATCAATTCTTCCACATGGATTGTGAGAGATCTTTAGCTTAATAAACCTCTTTGGAGAAGACCTTAAAGGGGCTCCGCATATCTCAATGGTCCTTTAAACCAAAAGCTAATCCAATCAGAAATAGAAACGCCATCAGAGTCCTTTGGGAGCATATGATAAGCTAGGTATAGATATTTGCAACTTCGTGGAAGAGAAAGGTCATGTCTATCATCACCAAGCAGTTCTTTTGCAGTGGGGATAGATTCATTATAGAAACATCCACGGATAGGTAATCCACCAAGTACACGAAGATCCTACAAAGAAACTGAAAATTCACCAGTAGCAATATGCAAAGTGTTCATGGAAGGGCACCATAGCTCAAGGAATGCTTGGAGGATATTCTTATGACAAACGTATGTGAAAAGTGAGGCATAGACTGCTGCGTAAATTTAGCTTGATGAAGAACATCTATATGATGACCTAACACATCCTCTATCTATTCCTAATAGCCTGCATGAAAGGATATTTCACCAAATCATGATACGGGAATTCTCAATGAGCACCCCTTAGTGTTTAGAAGATAACCTGCAAATAAAAATTCCGAGCTAGTGGCTTTGGCCTCGTGAAGAGAAGACTTCAAGCAAAATATCTTGGAATGAGATGTAATGCCAGAACGGGGATCAATTACTTCCTTAGTTGCCTTTTCAAACTACTCTTGGATATGCATGGAGTTATTGGGAGGTCGAGGTATGGAACGAAAGACATCATTGGCTAATTTATGGATAATCAATTTGATACTTTTAACTTTAAGGTTATCTTTGTTACTCACAATGATAATACATGGAGATGGCTCTGTATGATCCTCAATATACATCCTCACGAGTTGATCAGGAATGAACTATATTTCTTAACCTGCAAAAGAAAAGAGGAGAAGAGGAGAAGAGAAAGGTAAACTTAAGTGTATATACATATAAAGGGATGACGAAAAAAAAGTTGAAAGAAATGATAGAAGCATCCCTCAATTTGATAACTTACTTGGAGTCTTCAAATTTTGTATATTTGTTGAGTGTTGATAAAGCTTTTCTATTGATGAGTGTCGAGGAAGCGCATGCAATCCTCTTTTGAGTTGTGTTGAAATGAAAAACTCTATGAGTGTTTTCTACAAACAGTTGATGTGCAGGAAAAAAGAGGAAGAAGATGCCTTTTATTGGATGGATGAATATGCCACAACAATTCCAAATCAATTTTCAATAATGCTTGGAGTAATTAGCATCCTATTTATAGCTTTCTTCTCAAGAATTTCAATCCAATGCAATTAGGAGATTAAGTCCTGATTACTTTAAATGGCAGCAACAGCTTGAATTCTAGTTGAAGTTGAACTCGGTAGAAACATAAGTTTATTTTGCAAAATCGAATGCAGCATGATTTTGGAGGATGTTTGGAATTGTGGGACTATTAAGATGCTGGAAACCAAATTAATTTCGTGTGGGACCGTGTGATTTGTTGTTGTGGGAAAAAGTGAAAATTGGAATGCAAAGTTTGCTTGAACTTTCTTTCTTATTTGCAAAACTTGGAAACTGTGTTATATATATATATATATATATTTGAAAGCTCATGTGTTGTGTATATATATGTATGTGTGCGTTTATATATATGTATAGATTTTAAAGGCTCACATGTTATATAAATGTATATGTATTTATATATAATAATGTATCGTGACTTGTTCACTCAGGAATATATTGAAAAATATCATTTGTAAACAAGTCTCGAGGGGGCATTTGTAGACGGCCTAATTTTTGGGCCAATTAAAAAAAGGTGACATGTATAAATAAATATTAGTTATTAGTTTAAAATTTTCTATTTATATATTAAAGTTTATTAAATTAAATTCTAAATAATAAATAGTTAATTTTAATTAATATTCTAATATTTATTTTATAAATCAAATGTTGATAAATGTTAAGATAAAGATATATCATGTCAATCAAATCAAATCTGGTGGCCTAGCAATCTCAAGTTAATCAAGTTGGGACACGTGTCATATTTATATATGTGGACCAATCAGGTCAAGAACATCTGATATTATCTTTTAATATGTGCATCAAAGAGATAATTATCAAATGTGTTCAAGCTATTTCGAAGTCTCCTGCTGAACACCTATATAAAGGGATGACTAGAGACTCATATGGAGATATATATTCACATATATATATTCACATATTCTCAAGTCGAAGACTCAAGTCTTCAAGTTTCAAGTTTATGCTACGACAACGTATTGCTACCGCGAAGGTCCTATACCTCTTCATAGTATCAAGTCATCAAGTCCTTTGATCTCGGAGTCAAGGTTCGAGTTTCAAAGAAATTTCATAGTTTTGTTTACCAAATCAAATGATACTACACCATATATCCAAGAACAAGCTTCAAGCCCTTGGGTTAAATATATTGGGATAAGAATCAGGGGATTAGTTTTGTTAGAAAATTTATATTTTTTCCTTTGATAAATTATAATTCTCATATATTCTTTAATATAAATTTAATTTGTCCATTATTTTTCTTTGTCTTGTGATTTAATTTTGCAGACAACAAAATTTGTGTGAACAGGCTATTTGAGATCCATAATTAATAAAAAGCCCAATATTTTATTCTAAAACGTTGGGATTATGAATCTTACCCCCTTGGCTTGATTAATAATTCTAAGATTAAAAGTATTGGGATTAAATTATAAAGTTTAGGGGGTTAATGGGGAGAAGTTAAAAGTTGGAAGACTTTCAAATAATTAAATTAGGGTGTAGTTGACTAAAATAAAAGAGGACATGGGTCAATGTATGAAAAATAAAACTTTAAGGGGGCTGAATGGAAGATTGGGGCTGAACTGAAAAATAGATAAAAGCCCAGGGGTGTAATTAAAGTCAGTTAAGAAATTCTGGGGTCAATTTGTAAGAAGTTGAAAGTTATTTCAATATATGCAACTAAGGACGAATTTTTATCTAATTCTCAAAATCGATCCAACCTCTACCTCCATAGTGAACCACTAACAAACAGCCATGAAGATTAAAACCAAGTACACCAAAAGATTTCTCTCCTCACAAGGAACCTAACCATACCAATCTTAACCAAAAACAACTAGCGAAATCACTAAAATATGCAACCTGACAGCGAAGCCTGGTGGAGGCGGCGGTTCCATCACTTATGGCGGCGAAAACAGGACAATGTTGAGTGGGTTTTTATCCCGAGCTCATGGGTAAGCTCGTGGTAGTGTCAATTTTAGGTTTCAATGCATGACAATAGTGGAATTAAGAGGGGTGGCTGGCGGCAACGAGGCTAGGGTTTTGTAGTGGTTTTTGGTGCAATTGAACAGCCAAATGGTAGCTAATTGAGTAATTATTTCAGGGGTTTTGCTTGTTGTGGTGAGGTGCGCCTGGTGGTGGTACTAGTTCACATCTCTGGCGGCAGCGTGTGGTGGCCGACGATGGCATGAATTGAGTCAAATTCAAATCAAATCTAAAGCTAGAAATAGCCCATATGAGTTAGTGGCTCTGGAACAATATGTTCAATTTGGAATTTTGGACTCATATGGGCTATTTCTAGCTTTAGATTTGATTTGAATTTGACTCAATTTGGGTAATTTTCAATAATCAAATTTTAATTCGATTAGTTTGTTAAATTTAGCTGAAGTTTTGGGTCGAAGTCTAGTTATGACATGAACTGAGACTATTAAACTATAGTTTCACCCAAGTTATGAATTCATCTTATTAAATCAAGATTTTTAAATTATAGTCAACTCAGGCGGATGATTTAATTTTATAAGTGTTGAGCTAAGCATTAATTGTAAGGCCCAATCTTGGTAAGTTAAGAAGGATATATTTATATTGCATCCTTGGACCTAATAACAAGACCTATTATAAACTGAGTAAGATCATGTCTAAATTAGAATTTTAAGTTATGTGAATGTTGGGATGAAAATAAATTATCAAATTGTTGTTGAGACCTTCTATAAGATTTTAGCAACCAGTTTACCAATATGTCGAGTTAAGGAATATGATGGGTAATTATTTTGCATTTCTGCGTGACATGGAATTTGAGAATTATGACTGAACAATTAGAGTAATTGAGGAATTTGAGGAGAAAATTTAAGTGTATTAAGAATTATGATTTAGATATTGTAATCAGTATTGGGTTTAGATTACTTACTTTGAACTTTAAAGCAAGTGGGAAACAAAGTCATGGACTATTAAACATCTAAGAATGATTGGGACTATGTCGGAATATCTTTAAGCCTGATAAGGACATTTGTTATGCTTATAGTTAAGATTCAGAGGATTAATAGAATGATAACTCAAGTTATCTTATAACAGTTCTCAGTTTAACTAGGTAGCCATGACTTGAGCGATCACGAGTAGGAATTCCCTTGCATTTATCTGGTGAATTTATACTCAATAATATGATATTCTTTGCTGGGGAAAGAATATAGATACTTGTTACTATATCCTGTTCATTCACTTTCTTTCGATCTCTATGTTAAAAATAGTAATCCACATTGCCCTTTCATATTAAGCTCTTTTGTTGTCTTTAATTGATATCACTTTATCTCAAATTGGCAATTTTGTTGAGGAAGTTGAAAATTATTTCCAAATGCATATTGTATTACCATGTCTCCTTGGAAACCAGCGTGGTGTTGGATTTAATTGTAATGATGTCAACATGGTGTTTTGATTTGTGCTGTGAATTGCTGTTGGACACATTCTGTGCTATTAGTGAATATAACTAATACCCTTGGAGGTAGGCCCTAGGGTCGATACCAAAAGATGACCAGGCATGATGGACCTATGGTGGCTGGTCTCCGACTGATATCCTATTTTGGCTATCCTATTTCCTAGCTAGTTGGAGGTAACTATCTACGAGTGCGAGCCGATCACTTGGGTTGAAGGAATAAGGTTTCTATGATTTTGAAAGTGGAGAGACAAGGCAGGAGAACTACCAACAATGTGTTTTGTAAAGGTATTATGGATTGCATCTTTAGTGTTATTTAATCTTGTATTATGTTTTGAAATCTTAGTGAGAGATAGTGAATTTGGTGAAGTCTCATCACTAGTATGGGACGGTGATGGGATGGATCATTCTTAAATTTTGAATAAACTCTCTCACAAATTCTAAGATTATTTATAGTTCTACTTACCTCTACTATTTTTGAAATTGTTACATGTTGTTATGGCTAAATTATCTCACTAAGTCATTCGGACTTACATTATTTTGTTGTTTCTTTCATTCTTTACTCTAGATAGAATAATGCAACAAAGATAGACTGACCCAAGCAACACATGAGGTAAGGAGGGTGATATAAGTGCTAAGTGCGATTCAGGGTATTTCAAGTTAAAATTCGCCACTCAATAAATGTTATTGTAGAAGTTAATTACTTTGAAAATTTTGAGGAGTGTATTTTCTGTTATGGTAAGAATGGTGGTATAAGGTAGGTAGCACCTTGGCCGAAAGCAAGCACCTCCTAGCCATGGCATTACAAATTTGATATTTTACATTTACCATAAGTTATAAATAAGCAAACAAAATATTAGATGATAAAGATATATTTTCTAAATAATGAATCATGCACTTATCAATTATATCCAATCCTATCATTACAAGCAAACAAACCCCAAGTATATTGCTTATATAACTTATCTACTCTACTCACACTATTATGAATTTATGACAATAATTTTATTTTGTTTGTGTAAGAATTAAAAGATTTAGTGTATATTTAGTGAATATAGAAAAATAAATAATATTTTTATTTATTTTATTCCACAGAAATTTTAGTGCACACATAATATGTATTAAAATCGCTAATTTATATTAACATACTATATGAATAAAAAAAGTTCACTAACTTTTTGAGCTGAAAAAATAAAATTAAAAAAAATTATTTCGAGCTTGAGTTTTCGTACTTTTCTCATAGGCCAATTTAATGTAAGTTATATTAAGAACTCCCCAAGGAATGGAGGTAATGTTTGGATTTGTTTTCAAGTGTTTGCATAATATAAGAGAATTTGTTTTGAGAATGAGATGGGAGAATTGTTTAGAATAAAATTATTTTTGTTTCATTTTGAGATAAAAGACAAATTCTGTTGTTGATTTTTTTTATGTAAGCTTTTGTCTGATTAGGGATGTTACATCAAATTTCACTACTAAAAAAAACTGCGACTTGCGATGGAAAATTTCCATAGCAAAAAACCCATCGCAAAATGGTGATTTTTTTTTAAAAAATTAATTTGGGTTTTTTTTAATGAATTTTTCTGTCGCAAAACTTCAATTTTGCAATAGAAATAAAATCCATCGCAATTTTTTTTTAAATTTCAAAAAATTTGCAACGAAAAAATTCGTCACAAATCAAAAATAAATAAATAAATAAAATTAGGTATGTGGAGGAAATAAACCCTACCTCCCCAACCCACACACATTTGGAGCCCCTTGCAAAGCATCTCCCCTTTCCATCTTTCTTTTTTCTTTTTTCCTTTTTCCTTTTTTTTCTTCCTCTTTATTGTGGCTGGTCGTGGCCAGCAGGCTGTTGGGTGCACATGCCCAACAAGCTTGCTAGGTGTGCGCACCCAACAATTGGGCTTGCTAGGCGTGCACCTAGCAATTGTTGGCTGCACCAGCGGCCGACAGCTAGCCAAATCTAGAAATTTTTTTATTTTTTTCTTTTTTTTTAAATTTTGTTTTAGTTTTAAAAAATACTGATGATTTTTTGTTTATTTATTGTTTTAGGTTTGGAGAGCTTATATTTTGCATTATCCCACTAATTATGCATTTATGTGTTCAGCTATGATATGATTTATGTATTTAATTAAGATATGATTTATGTATTTAGTTAAGATATGTATTTAGTTAGAATTGGTGGAAGATGGGATGTTGGGAGAAGCGGTGAAGCCTTCGCATTTGTTGTTGATTGATTTTTAATTGCTTGCATGATGATGATGGGTATAAAGAGGAGTGTTTATGTGCCATTATTTGTTTACGAATATTATTAAATATAAATGCTAGTTTAAATTATGATTTATTATGTTAGTTTAAATTTAATTTATGCATTAGATTAAATTTTGTTAGTTTAAATTTGATTTATGTATTAAATTTTGTTATATTATGTTAGATTTATGTTTTTATGTGAATTAAAAATTTTATTAGAATTTTGATTTGGTTAAACTTCATGTTAGTATATGTTGAATTGTATTAATTTTATAAATTTTAATGTTAGTTTATGGAATTATGATTTATAGATAAATATGTGCACTTGTAAGAAAATTTTAGATTGATAATCACTTTGTAAATTATGATATATGTTGTTTTGTTATAGTAAGGGACACATATATATCCAATTTTTTGAATCAATATGTGTTTATAAATATTATAAGTTGTTTTTAATTAAAATAATGCTTTACATTTTGTTGAGTCTTGTTTTTTAGGCAATTTGAAGTATTCTATTTAAGAAAATTCTTGATAGAATGTATCATTAATCATATTAAATCTTTGGGATTTTTATCTACTTGGATATGTTTGATGTAATGATAAACAAATTAAAACTTGGATTATCAATGGGCTATAGACATTCCAATCCTTACTTTGTTTATCATTCACATCAATATACCAATAAATAGATACTTACATTTTTTATTTGTCAATAGATATCTTATATGGTTGAACACTATGCACCAAAAGTTTTGTGTTGTCTATATCTATATCCATATAGTCTATATCAAATTGAAGGTTACTCGTTTTACTTTTAAATTTAAGTTTTCAAAAGATTATATTAAATTATATGTTGGCTTATGTTGGATGTATGTTTGATTATATTGAATTACGTATTAGATTTATATGTGTTTAGATTATGCATTTATATTAAATTATGTGTTAGATTTTGTTATATTTATATTTTGTGAATTATATGTGCGATTAGGGTTTGAGTTATATGTTGGACTTATATTAAATTATAAATTATATGTTGGTTTATGATGAAATGCATATTTGATTATATTGAATTATGTATTAGATTTACATGTATTTAGATTATGCATTTATATTGAATTATGTGTTAGATTTTGTTAGATTTATATTTTTTGAATTATATGTGTGATTAGGCTTTGAGTATTGTGTTGGGCTTATATTAAATTATATGTTGGTTTATAATGAGATGCATGTTTGGTTACATTGAATAATGTGTTAAATTCACATGTGTTAGACTATGCATTTACATTGAATTATTTGTTAGATCTATATTTTGTAAATTATATGTTTGATTAGAACTTGAATTTATATTTTATGAATTGTGCACTTGATTATGTATTGAATTTATATATTGGTTTTTTATGTTGAATTGTCTATTAGTTTAGTTTATGTTTCTATTTTTTATTATTGTAATTTTGTTTTTGTTTTAATATTGCAAGCATGGATAACTCATGGCATTGAAATTTAGTATAAGTTTTGTAAGATAATTTTTTTGGCATTATTTTGTAAATTTTATATTTTGGTTGGGGCTTGATTTATATATTGAACAATTTTATATTATTGGGCTTGGTTTTTATTGTGATTTTATATAAAATAATATTTAAATATTGGTGTATAGGATGATTAGTATGTAATGCAAAGAATTATTGATTTTTGGTAATTACACGTTTTCATTTGATAGGATGTGTATATTTTTTAAATTTTGCGATGGAAATTTTCATCGCAATTTTTTTTAATTATAATTACTATTTACAACAGAGAAAAATCCGTCACAAAAACTCCAAATTTGCTACAGAAATTGCTGTTGCAGATTTGTGAAAAAAAATCCATCATAAAATCTGTTGCAAAAAGTAATTTTTTTAGTAGTGTTTTTATATAACTATATATTATTTTTATAGTATATAATAATTAAAAAATTTATATTTATTAAAATAATTATTGAAAGATATAACTAAATATATTTTTGATTGATGCAATGATTTGAAATGATTAGAACTTTTTAGCATTATTTTGGGAGAAAAACTTAAAATTGAAATGAATATTTGTTTGTATTTTAAAAATATTTTCAGAGAATGAAACACTCTCTGGTTTCAATAATATATTAATCGAAATTATAATATTTACACATCTCAGGATGAACTCGAGCAAAATAAATGGACAAATCTAATGAGATCAAATCATTCAATGGCACAACTTAAGATCTACAGAAAAATGAGCGGATGCCAAGCAATAGGAATGAAATGCAAGGACTCAAAAATAATATAGCACATTATATATGTGTGTACACAAGAAAGTCTCACAACTAGCACTATAGCTTTCTCTCTCTTGCATTTGCTTAATTACATGTTTTGGTTTCTTATATTTATAGGTAATCAAGTTAGCATCTCTTGCATAGACTCGCCCAGGTCAGTGCGCCTCTTAATGTTTTTCTTATTGCTACTTGCTTCAACTAAAGAAATAAGGAAGATTTTAGGAAGTTCATTTAGCAGCAATGTTGCTTGGCCGAAACTTCAAGAGGAGTTGGTGCTTTCTTTAATTCTCTTCCTTAATGATTACTCTTTATTATATTTCTTCTCCTTACAATACCAAGTTGCCTCCTAAAACTTTCAAACTTTGCTACATTGAATCCTTTGGTAAAAATATATGCCACTTGGTCTTTCATCTTCACATGCTTTATCTTGATTTTGCCTCACAACACATTTTCTTGCAAAAAGTGATTATATAATTCCACATGCTTAGTTCTTACATGGAACACTGGGTTTTCGGAAAAATGTATTGTAGTTTGATTGTCATAGTATGTCCTCATAGAGTGACTATTTGATTGTCCAAGATCCTTCATAAGTTGCATCAACCATGTAAACTCTTAAGAAGCTATAGTTTTTGCTTAGTATTTCACCTCAATACTTGATAACGAGACTATTGGTTATCTTTTGCTATACCAAAAAAATTGGTTTGTTCCAAGGCTAAACACGTAATCAGTTTTTTAGCATCTTGAGTCAAGATCTCTAGCATAGTCAGCATCATAATGCCCAACTACGTCACATTTGTCTTCCTTCATATATAATTTGTCGTAGTTAATTGTTCCTCTCACATAGCGTAGAATTCGCTGTACAGTTTCTCAATTAGGATTTTTTGAATTTTGCATATATCAACTCATCTTTCCTACTACAAATACTATATTTAATTATGTCATGGTGAGATAGATGAGGTTGCCAACTATTTGGATCTACATCATGGCATCTTCAAGGTCTTCTCCTTCAATAGAGCATAATTGTGCATTAAATTCTATTGGAGTAAAGATGGGCTTGCATTCTAACTTCCCATACTTCTAAATTAGTTCCTTGACATACTTATGTTGATATACGCACATCTTTTCTTCAACTCTTTCTACTTCAAGCCTAAGAAAGTGCTCAACTCTCCAAGTGTTGTCATGTGAAAATCATTTTTGTGGTTTACCCCCTCATGAAAAAAAGGGTTACAAAACCTACACGTGATTCTTAAAATCAGGCGAAAAACCCCCTTTTGGGCTTTAGTGTATCTTATACGCCACACATGAGAATTTTTAAGGTTTGTTTATATGTAAAAAGATTAATATACCCCTAATTAATCAACCATTGGTTATTTTTAAAAAATTTAATGGTCCAAATTGAATTTTATTTATTAAAAAAATATAAAAATAAATTTATTTATACATATATTATATAATATGTATGTATATAATACATATATACATATTTATGTATTAAAAGATATATATCTAACATTTACTAAAATCTTAAACTCCACCTACCCCACCCCTACCCCCACCCCCCATTGTGGTCCACTAAAAACTAGCGACCGTGGTCACTGCAAAAATTGGCTATGGCCACTGTAAAAATCGGCTGACCATGGCCACTCTTAAAAATAGGCAGCCATGGCCACCCTTCAAAACAGGCGGCCATGGCCATCACAAAAATCGACTAGCCATGGCCAACATTAAGAATCAACAGCCATGGCTACCGAAAATATATATATATATACATGTGTAGAAAGCATATACATATAATTTTATTTTTTTAACAAAAGAAAGTTGCTGCTAGCGGAACCTAGCTAGATCCAGATTTGGCCAAGTACGGCCAGCAACCACCTGTCATGGCAACCATGTCTTTAGAGCGGTGGCAATGGTTAGGGGTGGGGATTCGTTGAGGGGTATAGGTTGGGGGAGTGGATGGGCCGACTTGCTGCCAAGACAGCTATTGCAATTGCTGCCATAGCAACCATGTTTTTAGGGCAATGCTGAGGGGAGTAGGGTGAGGGTGAGGATGGGTTGGTGGTAAGGTTGAGATTCTCTCTCTATATATATATGTATTTATATATGTATATATATAATTCGATGAATGTTAAATAGTATTTAATATATATAAATATGTTATGAATAATTTTATATCCATATATGTATATATATAATTATATATATATGTTATTTTACATATATGCATGTATATAATTTTTTTATAAATATTATATAGTATTTGGTTTATATAAATATGTTATATATTTTATAACTATGAAATTATTTAGTTTTGATAATAATATGTATGTATATATAATTGTATAAATAGTATTTAATATATATAAATATGTTATGCGTAATTTTATATGCATATATGTATATATATATACTTTTATATATATGCATGTATATATATTTTTATAAATATTATATAGTATTTGATTTATATAATTATGTTATATATTTTATAAATATAAAATTATTTAGTTTTGATAATTATATATATGTATGTATATATAGTTGTATAAATATTAAATAGTATTTAATTTATATAAGTATGTTATATATTTCATAAATATAAAATTATTTAATTTTAGACTAAACAAAAGAAAATATATATATTTTTATTTATATGTATATAGATATGTTATAAATAATTTTATATACATATATATATGCATATATCTATTTATATAATTTTTTATATGTATATAATTTTATATATATGTATGTACATATAATTTTATAAATATTGGATAGTACTTAATTTATATAAATATATTATGTATTTTATAAATATAAAATTATTTAATTTAGATTAAATAAAAGAAAAAAATATAACGATATAAAGTAATTTTTTTATATATATGAGGGTATTTTTGTCTTTTCAATGTAAAATTCAATTTAAACAGACGGAGGAGGACAATGATCCAAATTTTAAAAAGATAAGGGGGTGTTTCACCCTTTTTTTTTCACAAAGGGGTAAATTGCCCATTTCGTTTAACACAAGAGAGTAAAAATATTTTAACCCAAAAATAGATTGATAAATTACCTCTAATTTGATGTATTTCTATTTCTTCTTCCATAGCCTTCTTTCAATCTTCTTTCAAGAAGGCTTCCTTATATGAGAGAGGTTCTTTTACTTTATCAACTTCTACCATTGCCACATTAACATGTTTAGGATTTGGTCTGCTTTATCTTGTAGACCTTTTGAGTTAAGGTGAAGTTTCCTCTATTTCTACTTGTGTCTCCTCAAGTTAGCTCAACTAGTCTTCTTTTGAAGTCCATTGGTGTAAGTCTATTTTCCCTTGAGACTTTACCTTTTCATCTTGAGTGGTTGCCTCAACTTCTTCTATGCTTGGATGCATGTTGTCTTCACTTTTTTTAATATTCCTTCTTTCTTTCTCCTAAATTTCTCTTAAATAAGGCAATATTACTAAATGAGGTGTCCACCAATATGATAACTCATCAAACACTGCATTTCGAGAAGTATAACACTTTTTTGTTGTAGGACCACAACATTTCCAACCTTTTCTTTTGTAGTAGTAGCCCCTCAAATATGGTTCGTAGTCTTTTCTTGTCAAATTGCTTGTGTAAATTATCAAGGATAAAGACATAGCATATGCATCCAAATACTCCAAAATGATTGACTGTGAGATTGATCTTCCATAACTTCTGAAATGGTGACATAAATCCAAGTTTTGCTTGAGATAACCTATTGATCACATCCGCAGCTGTCATCATAAACTTGACCCAAATTGAGGTGGTAAATTCTTTGCATGTAGCATACTTTTGCATATCTCTGCAATGTATCTATTCTTCTACTACTCCATTTTGTTGTGGAGTACTTGGACAAGTCATTTGCTTATGTATCTTGCATTCTTTGAGATACTTTGTGAACTTGTACGAGGTATATTCACCTCCATTAATTATTCATAGGCACTGTATTCTACAACCAAATTCTTTTTCCACTTATTCTTTAAATTTCTTGAATTTACTTAGTGCTTTTGATTTTTTTTTCAAGAATTCACCCCATATATACCTTGAAAAATCATCAGTAAAAGTGATCATATACCGAAAGCCTCTGATAGATGATTATTTTACTCAACCAAGTATATCTGAATGCATAGGTCTTTTAGTTATGTACTTTGACTCCTTATAAGGTAATTGTTGTGATTTTCTATACTGGCATCTTGCACACACTATATCATCTCCAATGTCTAGTTGAGAAAGTCCCTTGAGCAAGAATTTCTTCATCATATTTAATTTTTGCCAAAGTCATGTGCCTCAAGCTTGCATGCCATAAATCAACTATTTCATTTCTATGAGTTTATCTCCATAGGAGTGTTGAGTTTTGAGTTGACATCACATAAATGGATTCTATTTTTGGCCCCTCCATAAGAGGTGTGCATGTCAATTCAAGGCTTGGATATACCTTTACGTCATTCGGCGCAAACACTACACAATTTTTGGATATTGTTGGTTGCGAAACTAATATTAAATTCTTTTCCATACCTAGCATGTGATACACATTCTGCAACTACACTTGTCATAGGCTATGATGAGGTACAATTATAGTCTTATTAATATGAATGATTAGTAACTTAAAATTATGGGTTGTATCCACAACCCATCCTCTTTTGTACTTGGACATGTTTACTAATTTTTCTTTGTTTCCTATTATGTGGCTAGAGCATTCGGAATGCACAATCTAATCATAAATATAATTGATCACATTCTTACTTACTATGGTGTGTGCGATCTCTTCCCCCATACAAGAGAGCACTACTTCCATAGATGTCACAGCCTAAAACTAAACCATGTGGCCTAGTCTTAGGGAGCTAAAATCAATCCTAATAAATGAGTCACCAATTTAAATTACAACCATAAATAAACTCTAGTAATCTAAATAAATCTTAAACATGAAAAAACTCAAAATGATCAATTCTCTATCTTCAACTAGAAGTTCGTTAAACAATAAAAAAGAACTAAATCATAAACATGGCAATGATACTAAAATACTACTAATTCTTTATCAAAAAACTTTCAACTCTAATTCTCATAAAAAATGGGTATAACATCCTCATCAGGGCTAGGGTCCAAGTCTGCTAGAAAAAGATAAAGAAAATAGAATGTGAGTAAAGGACTCAATGAATGCAAAGTGTGTGCAATATGAGTTCATGACTATAACATATCAAAATGATGTTCAGTCAAAACGTTTGAGAAAAATAGAACAATTAACATTTTCATAGGGCAACATTTAAATGCAACAATCCTACCAGTGTTTGCTGTAGTTAGTCAATCTTATGATTCCTACCACAACAGTTCTTTATCACTGAATGTAAAGTGCAACCTTACCTAATAGTGTCCAAGCATATGTTATTGAGAAATCTTATGCCTCACCTCAGCTGCAAATGACTTCTATTGTGCATATGGGGGATTGGGGTTCGATCGGTAAACCCACGCCAAGTGAAGTCCTTTGCATATCAAGACCAAGTTGGATCCAACATACAATATCAATAAAAGTAAGTTCAATCATCAGTGGTGATCATCGTATTTAACTGTTAATTTAAAAATATTATTAAATAATACAAAATGTTCCTTGCATTACTAAATAAATGAAGAGAATTTATGTACGCAATGAAATATAACTATAGTGTAGTGCCAACTGAAAAAAACTCATGAGAGGATAATACCATAGTATATATCCTTTTAGGTTTTGAAAAATAATACTATATATTATACATAAGTTTAGGCACTTATTATGCTTTGCATTCGTTTGATCAACAATCTCCCAAGGCTAGCTTGAAAAACTTGCTAAGTATTGATAATAATTAAACCAATCTCATCTAGTGAAAATTTCAACAAGGGCTTAAACTTTCACTTATTCTAGAATACCCACACAACACTTTTATGACGAATGCCTAGAACAGTCTAAATAAATGAGTTATTCTTCCTAAATTAAATGTAACAAACCCTAATGGGAACCATACATGTTTTCTTCTTCAAAAGTATTCATCACACAATCATAAACTTGCAAGCGCAACTTAAAGATTTTAAAGGCTCAATACAGTACTCAACTTTCCAATTAGCAATTGGCCTTCAAAGATTTGAAGAAATAAATAACCCTCATCTAAGAGTAATTGTCTACATTAATGTAAAACTAGGACAATTTATAATACTCATGTAGCATTGAAGATTTGAGAAATATCATTAACTTAGCCACAAGTTTTTGAAATCAAAGTTATTCTAGGAGTAGGCCATAATTTCATAGTAGAGAATTTTCATAACTTTCGCTAACTAAAATAAATAGTATAAGTTCTACTATTTTATTTGTTCTTTTTATAAACAATTTCAAGTTAATGTTCAAAAATGGAAAAAATCAAAACACTTCCATTAGCATAGTAATAAATTCCACAAATTTCATAATCTAGACTCGACATGTACTAAGGCGGTTAAACTTAATGAATTTTAGAAAAATAATTACATGGCCTGAGTTCGTGAAACTTTTTAGTAATGCACATCAAAGTTTTTTAGTAAAATTTATCACTTTATAATACTATCATTTATATGTGCAAAAGAAATTCTAAACTGAATCTGTCCAGACACCACTTAGTCTAGCAAGGTCTTCTTTTGGATTCTCATAAAATTCAATAGAGATAGTTAAGACCTAAAATTTTCTCAAAATATTATAGAAACATTGAAGTTAATTCAAAAAAATTTTGAAGTAAAATTAGCAAAATTTGACCTCTAAATTACTGTAGAACTTTTGGCCCCAAAATCTGAAAATCAATACCCAACAACAGCAACAATAAAACTATATACATATTATTTGCAATATATATATTGAGAATAGATCATTTGTCATTAGACACGAGATTAGTCTTAGAGCTCACCAATTTCCCTAGGTTCAGCCTTCTACAATCATACTTTTTGGCAGCAATTATAATTCCATTAAATTTAAATTGAATTCTTTAAACAAGAAGAACTTTCCATCTTGTGACGGAGCGGCAAGCATAGCCGATAGCATATTATGATTCTAGAAGTCCATTCACAACACTATAGCACTTTGATTGAAGCTTTCAATTGAAATTTGGCACCCAAGTGAACTGACATACAATATAGGTAGCATACAAATAAAAAATTTAAGCCTTACCTTGAAGTTTTGCTTGAGAAAGGTTGCAACCGCCCCTATGTTCCTTTTCATCTTTCTTTTTCCATTTTCTATTTTTTGGGATAGGGGGGCTAATATAATTAGGGTACTATTTTTAGAAACTATATATATGGGGAAAGTGGTTTAATTCATATGGGACTTTAATTGATTTCCTTCTACGACTAGAATAATCCTATTATAATTTTACTATCTTTATTATTCATTTCTAAAGTTTAATAATTCAAATTCATGTATTAATATAATATTCGAGGAGAATGATAACTTATACTCCCCAAAATATAGAATGTGTACAAATATATATAGACCTAAAATATTACTTATCACTATTCAATCAGGAGATAATTTAATATTATATATTTTATGAAATGATATTTCATGCCTAATTGAAATAATAAATAAAATAAAATAAGGTAAGGTAATCAATTAAATGTGACATAAAATTTGAGAGATTCACAATAAACTTCTTTTCTTCTAATTCTTTGACAACAAAGGAAGTTTAAAAATTCCATCCCTCTTCACTCTCATTTTGATTGTATGATGATGTTGCCATGCTCCCTTCTATCTATTTATATCAACAATTTAGAACATAATGACCTTTCTTGCCACAAGCATAGCATTGATTATTTTTATGATAAGAAGTTCTATCTCCTATTTTGTCTTGGTTGTGTTGCACTCCCTCTTGCAGCTAGCTCCTTCCTTGTGGCCTTTGTTGAAATCTTCCTGGCCTTGCATTATGTCCCTCCACTTAAGCCTTACAATCTTTTGATCTTTTGAGGCATTTCTCCTCTCACTAAAAAAATTTGTCTTTAATTGTGGTTTTAGAGATTTGTTTGTCTAAAAGACTCTTCATTTGCTAATATATTTTCTAATATTTTTAAAGTTGGCTCATGAGTCCATCAACGATTTTCCTTGACAAGACCAAGAAATTCAAGTTGCAACCTATGAATAATGATCATCTTCATTCTTGTCTTAGTAACCGCATTCTAAGGATATAATTTGGAATTTCTTGAAATAAAAATTTAACTTTGGTAAAGTATTCACTTTCCATCGTGCCACGCTGTAAGACTAATATTAGCTCATTCTCAAGCAGCTGTAACTTGGCATCATTGGTCCATGCGAATACCTGGGAAAGTGCGTCCCATGCTTCTTTTGGTATTTTTTGCATTCTTGATTTGCTGCAACAAATCATCCTCCACAGCTATTGGCAAAGCATACATGACTTTTTTTGCCTGAACCTTTCATCTTTTTTGATCATCCTTTTTGATTGGAGGTTGAGTTTGACTTCCCTCAACAACACTCCATAAATCTTAATCGAGCAGGTGAACTACATATGAACACTCTAGGTGCTATAGTTATTATTATCAAAATTTTTAATTCCACTTACCCAAGTGCCTATTTTTGCCATTGTGACTTGGTAGACCTTGACCAAAAAAGCTCGATCCTAGAGCGACTAACTTCACAATCCCATACTGCATATTAATGGCACCTCAATGTAACACATGCTCATTTGATTGCTTAACCTCATGCACCTACTTTGGTGGACCCTAATCGATATCTCTTGAACGCCTCGTCAATGGTCCTCGATTGCTTGCTTTGATACCAGTTATAGAAAAATGAATGGATGCCAAGTAATAGGAATGGAATGCAAGGACACAAAAAATATAAATATACTATAATAATATAACAAACTGCACATATGTGTATACAAGGAAAGTGTGGACCCTAATCGATATCTTGAACACCTCATCAATGGTCCTTGGTCGCTTGTTCTGATACCACTTATAAAAAAATGAATGGATGCCAATTAATAGGAATGGAATGCAAGGACTCAAAAATATAAATATATTATAATAATATAACAAACTATACATATGTGTATACAACGAAAGTCTAACAACTACACACACCAGCACTATGGCTTTCTCCCTCTCGCATTTGCTAGAATAGTTACATGAGTAGTTCTAATATTTAAAGGTAATCAAGTTAGCATTTGTTGCACCAACTCACCCAGGTTAGTGTAACTATCAATATTTTTTAATTGCTGCTTGCTTTAACTAAAGAAACAAGGAAGATTCTAGGAAGTTCATCAAGCATCAATGTTGCTCGGTTGAAAGTTCGAGAGGAGAGGGTGCTTTCTTTGACAAGGTCAACTTAAGGTCCAACTAATTATTTATTATATTGCAAAATTAGTATTATCTTAGCTTTTCACTTAAGCTACGGATTAAGTTTGCCTATTATTTTCGAACCTATTTAGTTTTATTTTTGGAATTTGGGGGAAACATTTAGGAGCATGAATTTTGGAGAGTGAGATTAGAGAATGTGATGATGTTCGATTTTCTTCGAAGGGTGGTTAGAGACTAATTTTTTAGATTTTAGTATGCTTGTTTTATTTTGAGATGAGATATTTTGTACGATAAATGTCAAATTAATGTCTCATTTGGTTAGTGGATTGAGGATGTAATTTGATACTGCTATGTTATATAAGATGGAAGTGCGTGTGAATAGGAACTCCATGCGTGTGCTATCTTTTTTCTATTTTTCTCTTTTGTTTGGTGAATTTTCCAAATGACGCCGTTTTGCTTGCTAACATGTTTGGAGTGTTTGTACTTTATGCTGCTGTAGTTGTTTTATTTTTTTCTTTTTGCTTTGTTGGGATGGCGGGAGGAATGCTGCAGGGTTTTAATGTTCCTTTTTTGGGGGGCTAACTGCATTTTTGTTTATCATTTTATTATAGCTTTGTCGCCCTTTTCAATTATTAATGGAGTTTTGCAATTTGATGATTGTGTGCCGGGAGTTACTTGTATCTGAAATAATTGGTAGAAAGGAGTAATATTTATCTAATTAAATGTTTCCTACTCATTTTAATTTTAGTTCAATTTTAGGAAGCCGTTTCTATATTTTTGTGTTTCGTTATGAGGTTTATAATTTCGTTTGGGCATTGAATATGATGCAAATATCAAATATTCATTGCTTTGTGTTTAACTATTTTGTTGGCAACTCCACGTTGTAAGATGAAAGTGCAACTGTTGCTCTATTTATTGTAGCGTTTTTTGGGATGGCTATGGAGTTTTGCAGGTTCTAAAAAGAGTTGCTGGAAAGAAGTAATGTTTGAGGTGTACTATATTTGTCTGATTAAATTTTTCCTGCTCATTTTAATTTTACTTCAATTGGGAGGCTGCTTCCATATTTATGTTTTGTTTTGACATTTATAATTTCATTTGTGCATTAAATATGATGATAATATTTATTGCTTAGTATTTAATAATAATAATAATATTATTATTATTATTATTAGTAATAAAAAAGTGGATTTGTCTTCATCATTTGTTCATAAATATATTATATTTATTACTATATTATATAAGTGTATGTATATGTGGAGTGAGTGATACTATGTGTAGCACAATAATAATCAAAATAAAATTATTTTGTGTGTGCGTGTGTTTGGAAATTTTATTCCGGCACTCTTATTTTAGTGGTTGTAATGAAATTTGAAACCCCAAAGGGGATATGCAAAATTAATGTATAAGTTGATTGGAAAGCATGTTGATTATTTAACTACGATTTTTTTAGTGTTGTGAACAGAACCTTTCCTGTATTTATAGTTTTCTTCTCACTATATTTGTTCTTTTGTTAATTTAAGTTTCTATGTGCACTGTTTTATTGAATATGAGTTGCATAATTTTTGTTGAGCTTATAAGTGTTGATCAAATCTCGATGGCTTTGTTTGGATGTGAATTGGAGCATTCCCCCAAAATTGTTTTGTCAAAAATGGTTTTTGAGAAGTGGGGTTGGAGAATGTGATGGTTGTTTATTTATGATTTGGGTGGTAGGTAGAGAATGAATTGGAAGAAAATAGTTTGTTTTTGTTTTTTTATTGGAGGGGGGAGACAAGATGTTGTAACATCAATAACTTTTTTGTTGGGTTTATGGGGAAAATAAATATTTTAAAATTATTTATATATGTGTATATATAAATTGAATGAGTGGTAGCATATGTATACATTTGCAATGGCAATGATGACACAATGATTGGGAAGAAATATGAGATTTTTTTTACATGGAATATATAATAAACATTGAATATTTTTTTATTTATAAATACATAATACAATATGAAATTTGATATACATAATTTTATAATTTTATTAGTTATAAGGTTCATCAAATTAAAAAATTTATTTTAATTTATGATAATGAATTTTTCCGAAAAAATATGATTATAAAAATGTTTTATTACTTTTAAATCTGAACAAAAAGTATTTTTATGAATGACAATATTTTATTTTTTCAGTAGCAAAAATAATAACTTGCAAACTTTTATATTAAAGTTTAAATAAGAAGTCAAAACAAGATCGTCAAGTTACAAAATTGAAAATTAATAATTTTTTTCTTGTTATTAAATTTTCAGCCACAATAATTTTATTTGATTAAAAAAAAATTATTTTCATTCACGTTTTTTTTCGAATATAATAAATTTTTTCTATTAATAACATAATTTTAAAATATAAAATTTAACATGGCTAAATTAGAAGTTGACAAAAACTATTCCATTTATAAGAAAATAATTTTTTTAATTTAATTTTTAGGCCTACTTTTTTCACACGTTTTCTCAAATGTTTATCAAGAAATAGAAAAATAAGTTAAATTCTAACAATATGCTTAATAGTTCTTCATGTATGATGCTAAATTATATTATGTAACGTGATCACAAACAACTCAAAATTATTCCTTAAAAATTTTTGAAATGGTAATTTATTGTTTAATTGCAAAATAAACCAACTTATTAATTTTTAATTCATATATATTGTTGCATATAATTATGGGACAAATAAACTAATGCACCAAGAAAGATATGATGACGGTTTGTGGTTCCCTCAATCAATGTAGGATATCGTGCTAGGTACTGACAGTACCAACCACTAAGCCTCTGTCAATTGTCATGAGATGTATCAACTATATGAAAAGGTTCTTGAACTCTATGTGTAGAAACATTATTGAAAGCATGTTGGCTAGAGTCCTGAAATACTATCGAGCTCCTAGATTTATCCAAGTTAGTAATGACAATGGAGTGCTTTAGATCATCTTCAGCACCCCTATGAATGTCAAGGTGGTCCATAGGTACAGACTTAGTAAATATCTTAAGTAAATGATCAAATCTTGGCTCCCATGCCTCGAAGTACTTAAGCACCAATGGTAAAATCTATAAAAATAATATTTGTACATTAGTTATTTTTCTTTTTAACAGGTGTGTCAGCTAAATTGAAATATTTATATTAATGACACATTTAATTACCTCAATCAATCGGTCTCGTGCTCGGGGAGCCATATACATCACTCCTAAATCTCGGTTGCAAGACACATCAAAGTCCTTCATTAGCGCACCGATGGTGTTGTACCTTTCCTTTAACCCATAGAACTTTTTAAGTTATGAATTCAATATTGTAAGGGCATTGAAAGTGTCAGGTCAATTTATACAAAAAATCCAGCATGCAACCCACAACATATACATTATTAGTCAACGAATTTGTGGTGTTAGCATCTAACAACATATGTATAAAACACTCCACCTCTAGTCCCCATACATCATAGAGATGATGAGAAGTAGTGTCTAGTGATCTACGTCTGCTCATGTTGATACTTACATTTGCATAATTACATTAGGAAAACATGTTCAAAACGCATCAATCATATCCAAAGCAATCACATAACTTAATGCAATAGTCTTCAATATCATCATATTTAATTTCTAAAATCTTACTACACATACGACTAACATATTCAAATGTATGTAACAAGCAAGATACAAGTAATTTCACAAGTACAACCATAAAAAGGATCAAAATTATTAATATGGCAAATAGGACACATCCACACAACATGGCCACAACCAATGTGCTGTTGATAACTATCATAATGAGAAAATATGTCCCTATCATGGTCATCTTGACCACAAGAGTTTGTACAAAATGAAGAATCTCATATTGATGCTAGAATAGAACTACCACTATTCAAATTAGTGTGTGCGGCGAGAAAGATGGATGCATTGCACTGTCTACTATGAGGTGTATGCTGGCCCCAAGTATTCGCCCATAAGAAGGATCTAGGATTATACCTACCCATGAGACATCTATAGAAATACCTTGTACAATTTGCAAGAGTTTTTGCCATGAACATGCGCATAGGTCCTACCTTACATATACACAACAACAAGTTCCAGGTTTCCATCTTTACTGATACGAGTCACAAAAACTACATGGAACTACTGAAGTTACACATTAAATCAATGGAAAAAAAACTTTAGGGAATAACTACAATATCATTATAACTGATGTCAAGTATATATAACATAAATAAAGTCAACAGTTAATAGTCAACAAACGTTAGTACATATTCAAAAATCTAAATAGTCAATAAAACAATAATAACAATAAAGTAGAATAGAGATAATGTCCAACAATATGAAAGCAAACAAACAAATTGTGCCTAGTGCATGCTCACACCCCAGATTGACTGAGCTAGATAATCCCTAAATGATGCCTGTGCATTTATTTCTACTTAACTGGGGTGGTTTTTTGCAAAAAAGTGTACCAGTTTATCTCTTTTGGAGTCAATGGCTCATTAAATATTTGATTATCTTTACTGAATTTCCTGATGAAATTATGCATGACACAATAGGAAATGACTAGGTCAGTTTAGCAGTTGAGAAAGTTATTTGGCATTCCCTAAGAAAGGATCGGGAACTACTTTTTAAAAATTCCAAAACATCTCTCAATTACATTCCTCAATCTGGAATGTGCATGATTAAACATCTCTCTGGGATTGTTATACACTACATTTCCCCTAAACTCATCCAAGTGGTAATGAGCCTGCCTATAAAGTGCTTGGAAGCACATATAATTTGTGTATCCAGCATCAACTAGGTAGTATTTCTTTAAAATAATTTGAATGAATAACTATTAATTAGAGATGAGAGTGGAGAAAAACTTACAATGTATAAAGACATTATTTGTAAAATTAAATTAAGATGAGTTGATATTTAATCACATAATTTACTTAGTGGAAGAAATAGGAATGGAAGATCGCTTTGAATTGCATTGAGTAAGACCCTTGCATTGTTTGCATTACCCTCCCACTCAGTATGCACTATGTGAACATCAGGTTAAAATTACACATACAAAGAACATTCGGGCAAGTATGACCATTTCGTGAACAATATGCATTCTTTCTACTGGCCAGTTCCTATGCCGAGATGAAAGTGTCATCTAGTGCATTGAAAGCTCTCTGTTTATAGAGAATATCTAATATGTAAGGGAGGTTGCACCACATTCATGGTCAATTACAAATATTAACATTTTATTATGACACCATACTTGAAAATAAGGATAGAAGTCTGTATTATTTTGAATTTACTGAGGAACTTCATCAAAATTAAGTTTGCATATCACCTCTAGTGCTAGGTAGTTTAAAGCTCTTATGACATTTCTAACAAGCCAATTTAATGTCTCCAGTGAATGTTGGAATCGTTCCATTGTGTTTCTCTATCATTGATGCATTCCAACTATTTGTGTGAACATAGCGATTTGTTCAACTACAGACATCTTTGAGTATTTTAACTATTTCAATAGGCCCCAAGATGTTAGCATGCCCATCAATGCCTAAAAGGTGTGCTTAGTTGTTCGTATATTATCATAGAATCTTTCACCGTGCCCATTAAGGACTTCACTCACCTAATTTGATCCTTAGAAGGCAGAATTATGGCATGTTATTTTCTCCCGCATCAAGTTGGGGACAATCATATCAATGACAAAAAAGAGTTTCTCATATCCATCAGAGATACTGGATCTTGGGGTACCTAGGCTTCCCTCACTTTCGTTGTTTAAGGGTGGATTGCCATGAGAAGATGCAATTTCCATACTGACATATAAAAAATGTCATAACCATGCAATGTAATAATTAATAACGTAATAAAACCACCTTTACTATATGTAGGAATGAATGAAGTAGTAACATGAAATATAATATCAAACTGAAATCCATTACACATAAAAAAACATGGAAGAGTTCCAAGGGAAATATAAGACGTCTAAAGACATGAAAGGCAAATTGTTCCACAAGGAAACAACATAAATAAATAAATGGCAAAAGGTATAGCTATATCATATGAAGGCATAGATGGAATCCTCATTACTTATTCACTAGTGACTCAACCTACATTCGCTTCTCACAATCAGCACGTGTATTAAAAAACTACCTCATAGTGGAGCTCATTAAAGCATTAATCACTTTGCCAAAAAGGCCATCAGGCAGACCATCCATTCAACATAATGTCTCAATACACAAACCAATAAATTTCTCCTCATTGGCCCCAATTCTATTACTCTTGGCCTCTATCATTTCATCCAATTTATCTAAAGCCGATGTTAAATGGGAGTCCTTCTCAGCCACAAGGTTTACCTTCCTCCTGTGAGATAATCGTCCTTCCCTTCCATCTGTATCCATTAAGTCCTCTCCGCAACTAGATGATTTCCTAGAATAGCTGTAACCTCTCGACGAATGAGGCTACATTGAGGGTCTAGACTGTGACCAAGTGGCTGTACTAGATTGGAACATCTCCATACAATAATTGTAATGGCACAACCCATGATCAAGGAAGTATGTATGTTTAGGATTATCCTAGAATTTTGGAAAATATAATTAAAATAAGGTATTTAATTAAGTAAGTGAGTATTATCTATTTATATCCTATAGAGTAGTTAATAAAAATTATTACCATAGCCCATTACTGCATACGGTTTGGCAGGCACGTAATAATATTCTTCTCATTGTCCCATCCGTTGCTGGTTTTAGTGGTAACTAATTGATGGAATAAAAGCCATGCGACACAAAACCTACATCACTTGGTCTTGTATTGGGGAACCGTGTAATTGTACTATGGGTACAACCTTTAAATTAGCATGTTGCATATTTGTTTCCATATGAAAGCCGAGAAGGTAGTTGTTAATAGTTGCCCTTGTGTAAACTCATTGTGTGCAAGCTCAAGCAACAGTTTTTCATTCTCGATTGGCCATCAAGTGTCGACAACCTTCGTTGTACCAGCATTAGGGATGGATGATACTTCATTTTCCCTTGGGTCCATCTAAATGTCATTCCATTAATCGAATCTCATAAAATTACAAATATAACAATAGGGATTAAGTTATAACTTAAAAGGTCCACTTAACTTATAGCAATAGGGAAAAATTTTTAACTTAAAATTCTAACCCCACTTAACCTTATAATCATAATATCTATTATATTTTATATGTTATATTGATCCCAAAAATAGTGTTAAACTTAGAAGTTTTTTATTGTGCTAAAGATATAATGATATATACATGCTAATTTTTGAATGAAATTTGTTAACTAAATATTGCTTTGAAATACATCATGTTAATCTAGACCCTTATTACCAAATTGGAAATTAGTTTAAATGAGGTTCTTCTATTCCTTAATACAAACTATTTGCATTTAGTCTAAATTAATATCCTCAGTATTTAAAATTAAAAAGCCATGAAAACTATCATGAAAATGTAATTTGTCAAACTTAAGATTCAAGAGTATATTTATATAAATTAATTTTTATCATTTTACTTGGTTATTTCAATCCTAATCTCTTAATGCTAATATTGAGAGGGCCACTAATGACATAAGATGAGATTTAATGAAAAAGATGTCCCAACAAATATATAATTAAAAATTTCTAGAATCATTCCGCATCTCTTTTTTTATTTTTAGTGAAGATTTTTTCTTTTTTAAAATTAATTTTCTTTGAAATTCACATATTTAAAAAGGGGACCATTTTTCTTTGAAAACTTCTAATTTTTTTTAATAGTTCCATTAAATTATGCTTGAGTACTGCATCTAATGAACAATTTCTTGGATCAATTCTTCAATTTAGTGGAATGTAAGTTTCCGTTAGCTTAATCAATATCTTAAAGTAATTATAGTTGAGCATAATGTCATTTAAATAAAATCTATTTTAAGGATGCCTAAATAGATTTTAAATTAAAAATCAAGTGGATTCATGCTTAGTTAAGTATGAGAACATCATAATCCTCCTATTCTAATTTGATCCCAACATTCACAATTTCATTTTCAATATTTACATATGGGAATTTTGATGCAAAAGGAATTGCAGTATGCTACAACAAATTAGTTATGTTACAAAGAGAAAAAGACGATTTCTCCATACATACAGTTCTAATCTGTAGCCATAACAGAAAAAGCTCAAAGCATGATATGGATTCATATATCCTGGAATAGCAAACAGCTAAAGTATAATTGTTGCTTGTTTGGAGAATTTCTTTAAAACAATATAGCATGGATCCCAATCTCCATAGATCATGAAAGTTGGCCTTTATCACAGCTTAATTCAGCATAATACATTTAGCTAAACAATTGACCTATATGTTAAGTACAAATGAGGGAGATTCAAGCACCTAGGAGGATGACAAAAAAAGTAGTCATATTCTAAAACTGACCTTTAATCCCTTAAATAATTTGTAGTAATCACCCTAAATGCATCCAAACAACCAAGCACAATTTGGATGCTATAAGCTGAAACTGGATAGACACATGACCCAACAATTGTATGTATAACCTTAGACATAACTTAAACAAGAACATAGACCATAATAGAACCAAAACTTTTGATTATATATGCAACTTCAAATCAGACTAGAAACCAGTACAACCTTTAAACACTTATATAGGCCAAAAAGTAGAATAGACCCTAAACATTTTGGGGTGAAACACATCTCAACTCAAAAGAATTGCCATAATCATGTGCAAAGCCTCCGGACAAATGCTTCTAGATTTACACATTACAAGCATCAATAGATGGAGTAAAGAAAGTGAAGTTTAGAGTAGCAACACTTCTATCTCACAAGGAACATATAAGTTGGGGGTTGTTTGTTTGAGAACAATGATGTTCTTCAATAACCAAATGTCCTATAAGCAACCATGGAGATAAACTTACTTCTCCACACATTGGGTGGAGAAACCCCAGTCATAGTGCTTTTACTAGATTATAATGTAATGAAAAATACAATACATACGCATAATCATAAGTAGCAAGAAAAAAAAGTATAATATTTAAACAATTAAAAAAATAATCATAACTCTAAGGCTAGAAATAGTCTCTAAAAACATATACTCAACAAGTAAAACAAGTAGTAAAAAGGCCAACAACACTAAATGAGGCAACAAACAGCAAATAAACATGTTAAATACATGACAAGTATGGGCCACTCATAGTTGAACTCAAACAGGTAGAGTGTGATAGAAATAAATCCTCTCCTTCATAAGGTGCTTCTCTTATTTGGTGCTCAACCTAATTGTCCCATCAAGAAGATGTATTTCCTTCCACTGTTGTGCTCATGTGCTATGAAAAACTTGAGTAGTTTTTTTTGCAGTAGTTAAAAGCTGTTAGTGAGTGTTCTGAGAAAAATTCAATGAACTCCCACACTAGTATATAGTCAAGAAAAATGTTAAACCTATCCAATTATCCAATACTATGCAGAATTGGCTGTTGTCATTATTGGGGATCCATTGGTCTGATGTGCTGAGTAACATTTTATTTGGCAGCCTTAAATGAAAAAGAAAAAACAAAAGCATACATCAATAATCCAATATATGACAAGACTTGCTAGTTTGGTTTCAAGCCTGCCATTTCATCATAAAGAATATATATGAATTGAAGTTTCCTAAAGAAACACACATTTTTATAGCAAATGAATAATAATAGAGTAATCTGATAAAAATTTCAATGAAAGCAATAATATATTAACATCCATATGTACACACAATTTGTACAAAATAATCAAATTATAGAATAAAGACATAAAGCAACAACATTATAATCCCAATTACACATGCACAATTTATGGAATAAAGACATATTAACATCACTACAAGTATATTTAATCAGTGAAACAACGACTAATCTCAACAAACATATAAAGCAAATATCCCAATCACATAAGTCAACAAATATGCCTACTCAGGAATCAACCTAAACAAATAAAACCATGCACTTCAATCTCTCACACAAATAATTTTTTTCTTAGTCTACCAACCCATCATATAATAAATCAAATAAGTGTTATTTCAAATAGAAAATTCTTCACAGTTCTTCCAAGGAAAAAAATTGAGAACCAATCAATAATAGGGCTTTTGTTGCATCATCACCGTATGCCTGATCAAGAAGGGAAAACGAAATACATTAGTAAGTTATATTGATCTCACTTTTCCAGAACCTATGTGCTTACCCAATATGAAAACATTTAGTATACAGTAAACAAATGCATGAAAAACCCTAGATGACCATCTTTATTTCAAACTTGGCCATATAGATAGCTTTCTTGTACATTTATGCCTACTACACAGACAATAAACCACATAACACATGAAGTATATTAGGGCCCATGTGTAGATCAAAGTGAAAAACTCGAAAATAGCAAAAAGATTCAAGCCCGTGATTGATTACAACTCTTGGTGCAACATACAAGAAAGAATATAGTAGATGTACTAATTTTTTATAAGAATGGTAAAGAAGTTCATTATCTTTGGACAAAACAACATGTCTTATTGGAAACCTCTTATTGAAGCAGTTGAGGATGCCCGCCTAAAGTATACAGGTATACTATCTAAATTATATAAATTGCATAAAATATTTTTATTAGATTTATATTAAACCAAAGAAAATTATTTTTATTGCAGCATACATGTGTAGACCTATTGTGGATGTTTAAGGAGCAAGAAGATAGAGAATTATAGTTGATTTCTACACAATGCTGCTACCATAGGCAAAATACGGAATCAATTTCTAGAATAAGGTATGTATTCCTAAATCAAGCATTTTAAATAATAATAAATCACTTCATAAACATTAGGTACAATGATTGATAGGTGCCCACTGAAGTGGAGAGCTAATTTGGGGATGATCATTCACCAAATTCACAAATAAGCTATAGTTCTAAGAAATAATATCTCTATTGAAGTTCTATTTGATTATGGAATTTGGAAGCCAAAATTTGAGTATATTTTTGATGAAATCCACAAAAAAATAGCGAAAGAGATTTTTGTGGGCAAAATAGTATTTTCAAGCATACAACATATATATGTTCGATCCAAGTGGAATGAAAATGAAACACAACTATTTTCCTATTCTTTCTTGGAATACGGTTTAGAACTATGAATGAAAAAGGAAAAGCAATTTGATTCAAGATGTGGCTTTAGATTGTTTGAAACTTGTGTGCTATGAAACCAAACTTTTATTATTTGCATATGCTTAACATGTTGTTTAATAATTTCTTCATCTAGTAGATTTTTAAAGACATAAAATTTTATATTACCATATTCTATTGGATGATAATAGTCATGTTATCATGTTACTTTTTCTTAATGATTCAAGTATAACCATTAATTAGTTCTATTCCCCTTTTTTTATTATTGTTTTTCTATAAGGCTACATTTCATATTTTTAAACTCTTTTCCTATACATACATGATACATTATATTATTTTTAATTTTGAACATAATACCTTTTCAATTTAATATATATCTCAAAATATATATAATGTAAAAACATGCATCCAATCATTTCAACAGGCACGCATGGTTTGCTCCACACTAGTATTAATATATAGATATATAATTGTAATGTGAGAAGATATAGGTGGGTATTTATGTAATTTTTGTTTATTGGGGGAATGGGTAGAAAAGGTTTTTTAGAGATGTTTGCGTAAGGTTTATATAGTGTCCTTAGAGAATGAATTGAGGTGTTTAGTATTATTTCTCCAATTGAAAATGATTGGACAAAATAAAACCAATGAAGGCTAAGGCTATTAAATTTACTAAAAGAATATTTCTTCAATAGTTGCTTTACCAATATTATGCTACAACTTCTATTGTTCCTTCACACAAAATCCAATCACACAATGAAATAGGTTCTTATTCCATGCTCCAAATACTTGTTTCTGAGTTTTCTATTGAAAATATGTTATTTATGAGTTAAAATTGTTCTTAAAATAAGTAAAAAAAGCAAAGCAAAACAAAACTATTAAAAAGTTGCTTCCAAAAAGTAACACTTCTTCTTTTCAAAATATATTTCTTCTAAAAGGGTTTAAGAAATTTTATAAATATTCTTTTGATGCTACATGAAAATGGAGTTATGATCCTTTACAGAAGTTAGCAAAATTAAAAGTGTTTTTGCTCATGGAGTGTGCTTTATGTGGAGTTAGAGCTCAAAATTTTTCATAAAATGATTTTTGTGCTAGTTTTGATTTTGAAAGTTGATATTTATAGTGACTAAGTGCTTAGTAGGCTTTGGCCCACATGGTTCCGGGTACCTATTTTGATGTGCTTAATTGATTAGGTTTATTGGCCTTTTACTTAATTATTATTTATAAATTGGGTACTTTTATTTGCTCTTTTATTCTCAGAGCCTTATTTTTGCATATCATCAAACCATCTACTTTGTATTTGAAAATTTTGTTTATATGTTGAAAGTATATTATAAGGTTAACTTTAATTCTACCTTACTTTAATTAATTAACTAATTTAATTAATGCTAATAATTTATTTTAATTTTGACTTTGAGAAATTCCAATAATTCCACAACTGACTAAGTTGGATGTTCTTAGATCTCCTTCATTAGTTATTTTCAGTAGATATCTTATTTAATACTTTGCATTCTCCAAAGGACTCAGACAAATTTATGCAATTTTCAACTTTCAGGAAATAAGTTTTATTGGTGATATAAGGTGTCTTCTCATGGTAATCTTTTATCTTTTTCTGCATTTTATTCCTGTGTGTATTTTCTAACTCCTTAGATCAGTAAAAATTTTCTTGAAAAACTTTAATTTGAGAGTGTGATATGTCTAGCTCTAAGAGTGAAATGTCAAGTAAGGGGGACCAAGTCCAAATTAGACTTTGAGAGTATGATAGGGGTTTGATGGTAGAGTCAGGCTATGGAGTGGCCGATCGTCCCATGGATTGATGGGTGCTTGCTCGACAAGCATCTGACCTTCAGCTCAATGCTTGTGTGGTGTAGCCAACAAGGGCGGTTGCTCTAGTTGATATCATTTTAGGCAGCAATAGACATGTTAAAGTAGTCTATATTCGTAAGGATCATCCTTCTCATGGAGTTACTGCATTTTCTGAGTTTGTTGAGCCATTCATTAGGCGCATTAGATCATAAAGTAGTGCATCAAGAGTGAATGAGTCACCCTTTGAATTTTGAGTTACCTTGTTTATCTGAATCTCATTTTAAGTCTAAGTATAGAGAAGAAGATTTTTGGGGGAAGGGCTCAAGAACAATCCTAATGTTGATAGTAGTTTTATTAGTATTAATGAATAACTTACATGGCTGCGTCTTTCATGAGTTTGAGTTTGTTCTTTTTTTCTTCAAAGAATCACATTGTATCACCTCCTCTAGTGTACTTCATATGTTTAATAGCTATTGTGGTAGTAGTTTTTCCCTTTCTCCTGATCTCTTATTATTGGAGATAGTAGGAGTTATAGGATGTGCTTAAGCTAGTTTGCTCCAAAGTCTTTCACATACTTTGGAGAGTTTTACAATCATTTTAGGGACTTGGGTCTCTTAGTTTCTTAGATAGCTTTTACTTCCTTCTATGGTGTAGAAGAGGGTACCAAACAAAAAATGTTTCCACTTTTTTCCCAAGCATAATTGCAAGTTCTTAAGTAGTTTACCTTCTTTGAGGGTCTTGGAATAGCTAATTTTCTTTGTGCAAGATATGAGTTAAGATTCTCCATAGTTGGAGTAGTTCACAATGGTTGATATATCTACGAAACGTTTATCACAATCTTCGCCAGCACTTCGAGGAGATGAGATTATTTGTATCTTCTTTCAACATCGCTTACATATCTTTAGAAGATACTTGGTTAATTTTTTGAATCTTATTTGCTTGTGTGCTTGTTATTGTATTCTTGCTTTCTCCTTAGCACTTGCATTATTTTTGTTGATTATTTGTTGCACTATTGAACTTAACAAATATTTGTGTGCTCTTGGCAAAAAAAGGATCAACTTGGCTAGGATTTGTGCTAGAAGTATGAATGGAGATTCTTGTAAGAGGCATGTGACAAAGTAACGCCATGGAGACTTGTCATTACCTTTCTTGGAGGTGTTTTGGGGAGCATCATGCTCCTTCTTCTTCAATTGTGCCTCCAAATGTCACAAGCAATGTTTTTGAGCTTGTAATTGAGAACCATCAAGAAAGCATGATTTAGTCCATTATAAAAGCTGTTTGTCTGAGGTTCTTATGTCATTTCCATGTTGGCGAGGGCAAGGGTTTGTCTTGCTATAGTTTATGTAAGACCTATTGTGATGTCAATGAGACTGTTTTCAACATAGGCATTTTACATAATGGGATGAGCAAGTATGTTAAGCGAAAATGGAGATATTCTCCTCATCCCAGTTGATTGAGTCTGTTGTCAGAGACTTAGCTTGGGCAAGTACCTCTCTTTTTACTTAATTTATTGTACTTGTACTTTAGGTTTACAATTATATGCAATTGTTTAACTATATTATTTATTTTTCTTAAAATAGCTCTAGAGCTTAGTTGTACAAATATCTCAACAAATGGATGGTACTACAAGGCACAATAACTCGACTGAAGGAGCAAGCTACAGGACTTGTCCAACAGCATGCTTAGAAGGGTGAGGAGTTCATAAAGTTGTTAACAGAGAAGTGTGCTAAAGAGGTTAAAGCTGAGAGAAAATTCTTGGAACCTTCGATTGGGAAAGTACTTGTATGTACTATACTAGTGAGGTAATGAAGGCGTTTAAGGGCTCCAATGAGTTCTTTAAGGCAGTTAAGGTGGTGGCTATTGTGATCTATGAGCAAACTATCTAGGGATGTCACCACATGATTAGCGAGATTGAGTGGTAACCTCCAGAGGATTGCTACTTCTTGACCTTAATATTCAAATTAATCTTTTTGCTAGAGCTGCTAGTGGGCTTTAGAGGTGGTGTTGATGCTATAGTAGAGGACCCAACTATTATGGCTCCATAAGAGTATAGTATGACTTAGCTATAAGTTGATTATTATTACCCTTTTTTGTTGGTTAAGGACTGCTTCCTTTTATCTTGTTTCTAAAGTTTTGGTAGTTAGTTTATTTTTCAGTGGCCAAGCATTTATTTTTCAGTAGCTAAGCATAGGTTAAATGTTGATATATGTTTGCATAATTTAGCATTATTGAACTATGTATTTTTGTATTTTTGTAGTGGAGGTTGTAGCTAATTTGCACTCTTTTTTGCATTAAGTCATTTGGATGATTTTATCTTTCATGCTTTTCTTCAATTTTGCATGTTGTTTGTATATTATTGCGTGCTTACACTTTTCTATTTTTTTTTCCTTTTCTTGGAACTTTATTGTGATCAAAAGTAATAGAGAGTTGTCTTAGGGGCTTTTGTGGAGGACTTAGTTTCCTCTTCTTCTTTACTCCTCTGTCTATCATATCTTTTTGTTGAAGCCTCTATGGAAAGGGTTCTTAATGTTATTGATATATACCTCTTTAAGGGTCTTACAATAGGTTTTGCCATTGTTTCTTATTCCCCTTAGGGTGTTAATGAAGTTATATATGCTGGACAATCCTTATTGGGATTGCTATTGAAGTCATTATCACTGTGCTTTCCCCTTTGTCAGTATTGTTGAAGTTGTTTATCCTTGTGTGCCTCTTTAGGGGCCGTATAGCAATTGCCTTTGCCACATAGCTCATTAGGGGTCTTATAGTAGTCTTATGCTGAGTGCCCATTCGGGGTCTTAAAATAGTCTTTTGCCATCTGCCCCTTAAGAGTAGTGTAGTAGTGCTAATATAGTTCACTTGTCAATTGCTACGTGGAGTGATTCATTTCTTAGTTGATATTACATGTTTGTTGTTGCTTTTTTTTTACATACATGCCTCTTAGGTCTTACCATGAATAAAATATTCGTACAACCTCTCATTATATATGTAATAAAAGAGCAAACACAATCATAGAAAAACACCATAAATGTTTTTATCAAAGTAAACAAAGGAAACAAGCCGTCATCACTTAAGTTTAGACAATAAAATTGCCCAAGTTCCTAGAAGTAAGAAAACTTGGAACCTAAAACAAAAATCCTAACTACTAGAATAGCTCAAAAGAAAATAAAGAGTTCAAACACCATAAGGCATGTTTATCCATTATAAGGGTTTTATCTCTCTCTCTCTCTCTCTCTCTCTCTCTATTGCACAGGTTGAGTGTTGACATTAACATCTTGCTTGTGGGGAGTTTTCATAAGTGCAAACTCGTGATGTGTCGACTTCTTCTTGCAAGAACATTGCAACAATGTTAGTTTCTTATATCAACACACCTTTACCTTCATCCTTTGACTTGTTTTTCCAACTATCTTTTACATAACTCAAGTTGGTAATAGGGGCCTTTATTTCTTGCAAGATGCTAATGTAGCATTCTCCATTAGTGTGCTAGTTGCTAATAGCTTTCCCCATTTCATTGGGTGTAGAAAACTTCATTTTCATGTGATAGGTTGAGATTACGCTCGAAAAGAGTTGAGGGTTAATGTTCCTAGTATTACATTATAAGTGGATAATATCTTAACCACCAGAATTTCACCATCTTTGTGGCCCATCAGGTATGAGTGCCTAAGGAGAGGGAAAGCAAGAATTCTTTGAAGGCCTCTATTCTCTTGCCAGTAGATCACACTAAAGGAGTGTTGATCTTCTACTATTGGGTATTATCTATGCCAAGTTGAAGAAATGCATCATAAAAAATGATATCCAGCTAGCTTCTACTATCTACCAAGATCTTACTCACCTAAAATTTGGCAAGGAAGGTAGAGGTTACTGAAGTACTATTATGTTCACCTCGCTTGGTCTCCATATCTTTTTCTCTGAAGATGATGTCGGTGAGTGAAGGACAACCTCATATATTACTAATATTAGTTCCACTAAGTAGAATTACACTTATCTTGCTACTCATGCCAATGCTTTTCTCAAATTTAAGGAGTCATCTCCTGTAGATCCTTTAAAGATTATCAAAATAAGGTCGATAGTTGGTAAATTTTTTAGGTCTTGTTGATGTTGCAATTCACTCGAGTATAACATGTTCATTACGTACGGTAGGCCTTTATCATTTTTTATTCTAGGTTGCTTCTTGGGATTATCCTATCTTCAATCCACATACTCATCCTCATTGGATTTGCATCTTGATCTTATCTTTTAGATTTTGGAACTCCTTAATAGCATACTTACAACTATAGTGGAAGCAAGCACTCTTGGACTTCCATCTCTTTAAATTGCCTACCATATTTGGAGAGCGCTGAATTAGGCCATACTATTTTGCTACTAGGATGTTCACTTGCATGCAGTGAGAATGGTGTATGTAGAGAAGTTTCTAGGAGCATGTACCAACTATCTCTTGACTTCTTACTATCATTACCTCATTTATCTCATGTTTTGCACTTTCACATCCAAAGAGGCCTTCACCTCCTCACTCTGGATGTACTTCTCCATTCAAATAAGAAGTTCTTCAAGTGTGTCAGATGGCTTCCCAACTATGGATTCTCAAAAATTATGATGCCTCAAGTTCTGTCAAATGAAATTGGGTAAAAGGTCTTTGTTGATATAAAGGATCTCATCGATTTCTTAGACAAAATGGTTGATATAGTCCCTTAGGGACTCTTCATCCTTTTGCTTGATAGTGAATAAGTATGTTACCATTTTAGGATACTTGCAGTTGATAGAGAAATTAAGGAGAAAATGTTGCACCAGTTGCTTCTAGCCTGTGATGGATCTAGTTGGTATCTGATTAAATTATATCAGGACACGCTTAAGGTGAGAGTAGTGTAGAATACTTTGTAGTAGGCAGCTTCACTCACACCATAAAGCTCTATTTTGATGAGAAAGTTGTCTAGGTTCTTTTGAGAGTCTTCGGTAGGTTGGTAATCTTTTGGCTTATGGGGAACAATCGAGAGAAAGATTGTTTTGGTAGGTTAGTGATCCTAGTAAGCTTCCTTGTCTTGGTGAGAAGACTAGGGTTGCTCTTAGGGATGATATTTGCAAGCGTACTGGGTGACTTCTTTAGCCGCAGCTTATGTGGAGACATTCTACACCAGTGCCATCAATGTTTCCTGAGTCATCTGCAGCATTGGTCTCTGGGGCTAGAGTTTGCCACATAGTGTCTCCCTTAGTGGGAGGTGCACTTTAGGTGTTAGATCCGATGCTAGAAGGGATTGCGCATTCTCACTTTAGAAGCTCCCTAAATGGTACTAAGATGCTACTGTACAGAAATAAAGTTAGGATCCTTCCCAAAAGTCAACTTAAATGAGTTTTTGCCCTTGGAACTCTCTTTTGCTTGAAGTCAAAGTTCGACATTGTTTACAAAATAAATTTTTTGTGTTTGTTTTGGCTTTAGATGATATTTATAGTAATTAAGTACTTAGTGGGTTTCGACTCACTTGCGTCTGCATGCCCATCTTTATAGGCTTAATTTTTAAACCCATTGGCCTTTTGGCTTAATTATGATTTATTTAATTGGGCCCTATTTTTTTTGTTTTTTAATTTTTCCTCCTCAGAATCTTATTTTTTCATATCATCTTCCTATAAAAGTTAAAAGATATGCATAAAAAAGAATCCGTTCTCTTAAACAAAAAATTCTCGAAACCCAAACTTACTTTTATATATACCTTTTATTGTTTTCCTTAGAAGCTCTGGGATTACTTTGAAATCTGTATCAAATAAGGTGGTTGTTCGACAGTTCAAATTGGTGGAAATTCTTATTCATGTGCATGTTAATAAGAATTCTTGAAGGTCATTGTATTTTGGGGATAAACTTCGATTTTATTTGTATGCGGACAATTAGGAATTCTACTCTAAAGTAAGTGTGCTTTATCACGTGCCTGGCATCAATTTTTTTTCATTTCTTTTCCTTAACTAAAATAATTTATCATTCTTTATTGTTTTATGGTGTGGATTAAGTTAATTGTTCTAATAGTTGCAGGGTAGAGTAGAGTCTCGTAAATTAACTGAAATTGCCTCAATTGAAGGTCATAACTCTATTAAACTAGAAATATTATGTGACTATTATTTTGTAGGGGAGTGGATTAGTAGAAACAAATGTTTTGCTGATTGAAAACTTTACATCTGCTTCTTGTTGTCTTTGAGAGCGATTTTATGTTTACGAGAGGTGTGGGTGGATGAATTGGGACTCCTCAAAATTTATGCAGCGGAAATAGAATCATTCAAAAAATTTTGCCTTTTTGAGTCTTCCGTAGAAAGTGTATTGAGATATAAATTGAGGTTTGTGGAACCAATTAAACTACCAATCAATACAATAAAGATATAAACTAAGATGCCCTAGTACTTGTAATGATTCTACAGAGCACACATCCACTCGCACTACGGACCTGAAACTTCTCAAATGAGTCCGAGATAATAATATTTTTACAAAATAAGCCAAATAATTTAACGATGGAAAGGATAAGGATATAGGTACTGCAACAAGTGACAAATCAGCTCTCAACAAAGAGCTAAATCTATGAACTGATACAAAAGCTGTTGTCATTTTGTACGGTAAGCTCTGGATTCGCCAATTGGGTTGGACCCACTAGACCACCTATGCTTTCTTTGTAAGTTTAAAAGTATTAATTTTTTTATATTACTACAACTTCTTGAATATAAACTAGTTGTTTAAAAGTTTCATGTTTTATTTTTCGAAAAATTTGTAAGTTGTTGGCATTTTTATCATGTTGGTATACATAAACCGTTATCATTTTTATATAGTGTATGTTATATACGTACTATGTACATTTTCTCAGATATATCAAACATACATTTACATGTTTGTTAAATATATGCAAATGACAAATAAAATTTACATATATAATAGTATTATAATTGGTGGAGTAAGGTCTAAAAACTAGAATTCAAAATTCATCCCAAAACTTATTTGTTATCTCCAAACTCACCTCAAATAAGATGAATTCGGACAAAATCCGAACCTATTGCCATCCCATCCCATCCTATCCTAGGGTCCATGTCCAAGTAGAAATCATGATTTTTCAACAATTATAAGGCTAAACATGTAAATTGATGACGAGAACCAGCTCCATCAATTTTTCCATCCACTCATATTTTATGAGTTCGGAGGGGCGAATGCGGTGTATGAAAAAGTTCATGGGGCCAAGTAAATGTATTTAATCCTAAATAAATAATAAAGCCATAAAACGTGCAAAAAACCATGCCAAAAACATCACAATTGTACAACACTTGGAGCAAAAAGCAAAACAAGACGCGCACCTTCAGACCGACACCTCATTCCACAAGCATGGAGCAACGCCACAACTCCACCCTCTCACCGTCAAACTCAATGCTGGTTCCCTACGCCCACCGCCAGCTCGCGGTGGTGCCGTCCATCACCACCGCCTCCCGGCTGAAGATCCCCTGTGGCTGGGGAGTCGAACAGGTGCCGCGCCACGATGGCTCCCGCTCTGACATGGTCCGTCACATGATGAGTTCTCCCTTTCTTTTCTCATACTATCAAAGTATCACCTCTCAATACATTACTTTCCGCTGCAGCTATATTGATATTTCTGCATTTCTTGATATTTGCAGTATTATTATGAGCCTGGGACTGGAAGAAAATTCAGGTCAATAAGAGAAGTCCATCGATATCTGAATGGGGAAGCAGATCCCTGTAGATCTTCCAGGAAGTTATCTCTACGTAATCATGTTAAGTTGGGCTCTTCATTTGTCCTCGTTGATATACTTTCAGTAATTTCCCTTTTCTTTTGGTTAATTTAGCATTTTTGTGTTGATATTCTTGCAGAATTCTGGATGCCGTAAGATTCTTCTTTCTGCTGAGAAGGTAAAAACTTCGCTTCTATTTTTGCTTGACATTTGCTGTGAAGACCTTAAGTTGGAGTTTATGACCAATTGAAACAAGGGAAGTGCTTAAAAGATTATAACTATGCATGGGATATTTTAGTTGATTTTTTTGCGCTTTTTCTTTTTAAATTATGATATTCAACTATGTATGTCTAATACGTTCCTAAAATTGATACATAGTATTTTGTTAGAGTATTGTACTGTAAAAGTAAAATAACAAAACAAAAAAGAAGAAATAATTTACCGACCGTTATCTGTGGTTCTGGCTTTGGCACTTTATCTTTTGAAAAGAAAAAAAGAATTAAAAAAGACCATAGATGTAAGCTGTTAATCTAACTATCATTGCTCATTTCTACGCAGAATTCTGAGTACCGAAGGATGTTTGTTTCAGGCGCAAAGGTGAAATAATCTTTCAAGCATCTGTCTTTGTTCAACGCTTTGCTGTTAATTTAACTCTCAATACTGATTTCCATGCAGAATTCTCATAATCGAAGAATGATTGTTTCTGGTGGAAAGGTAAATTAATCCCTTCTATTTTTCTTTTGTCTTCAAAGAGAGCTGTATCTCCAAATCAATTTCAACTAAGAAATTGAAGATTTTACTGCAGAGAAAGTGAATATTGTCTGTTTTGTGAGATAGTGCATGGAATAGAGAACCCGAGTTTTCATTGAAGAAACAAATGCTTCGAAATAACATTATAAATATTTTTGACTCTCATTCTTGCTCCTTTATCTTGCCTCCTTTTTTGCTTCAATTTCTTGTATCCATATGTACGTGCTCGATTCTGTTTGTCGAAGAATGGGGATTGGTTGTCTTTAATCCATATGTTTGAATAAAGAATCCTTGCAAGGACAATACTTAAAACCACTTCTCTTTTGCTTAAAAACCTAAAAGGATTCTATATATTTGTTATGATATATTTAACTAGAGTTAATATATTTGTAAAATGGATCAGATGTTTTCTTGGAAATGAATAGACATTCAAAAAATCAGGGTTTTTTTTTTTTTTGGTACACTTTCTGTTGATGTATCTTAGACCCAGACAGAGGCATGCTGTTGAGTTTCAACCATACTAAAAAATATATCATTTTCTAACTAAAATCATACTGTAGTATGATTTCTTATCGAATTCTTATTCCATGAGTTCCATGGATCTTCATTTTCAGCTTCCTCAGAAACAGTGGTTTAGTTGCATCTATTATAGAATTAAAAAAAGCAGAGCAGTTTCGCATTTGAACTTATCAAAATAATTATAAGAATGGCAAGATTAGTGGCATATTCCCTGTCACATGGATGCATTAGACCAGTTAGACAGCATAGGTAGTTTCCAGAAAACTTTTAGTTACTTAAGTGACATTACATGGAAGATGGTGTCCTATCCTTATTCCATTATACACTAAAAATGCTGTTGAAACCGGAAACCCCATTATATTTCTGACAATGTATTGTATGTACTATAATTCCTATGATTGATTAAAATGCCACTGCAGTTGTTGAGACTGGATAATGAAGTAAGCCAGAGTCACTTGGCCATGGCGGCTTCAATGAAGGCTGCTCCCACGGCACCCAATATTCTTCCTGATGGTTGGATTGTGGAGGAGGTACCCCGTAGATACGATAACTGGACTGACAAGGTAATGTTCACATCTAAAATTTTTCACCTGTTTTCTGCCCTGTGCTTTTAAAATCTTTTCTCAAACAAAGTAATTTTATCAATATGGACATATTCCATTATCTTTTTGCTATAGTCTACATAGAACCATCCAATGAAACTTTATGGAGATAATAATTTAAGTGATGGACATTTGCCCTCCGTCCTATAAGAAAACACAAAAAGAGCTTTCTCACTACGCTAGAGAATCCCTAGAGCCATTACTTCTGCATTCGCTTTGTTGGACAGTATTACTATGAACCTGGGACTGGACAAAAGTTCCGGTCCCTGGTTTCTGTAGAGAGGTACTTGGCAGAATTGGAAGAAAATGCCCCATTATCCAAGGCCCTAGAAGAAATAAAGGAAAATAAACTCCTGTCGAAGATTTTTAAACTGGAAAATCATACTAAGGTGAGCTCAGATTGTTACTTTTATCTGAAGATCAAACTTATTTGGGACTTCTTATTTTGTGTCTGACCAAAAATCTCATTATCACATGTTTTGGCCTTCATAGAACTCTGCTCCGAGGAAGAAAAACATTTCTCGAGAGAATACAGAAGCTTCGTCTTTTAGCAGTCCACCGAAGAAAGTGAATTGGGTTCTTGCCAGTCCACAAGGGGATAAATGGAACCCTTTCATCTCTGAGGCATTGGTTCCAGACTCTGTCAAGCAGCAATGGACTAACAGATTCATCCTTTTCATGAATGATGGAATTGGTAATATGTAGAGGTAAAAATATTTCTTTTCACTGCTGTACTTTAATTTACTCTCCCTATCTATTTGTGTGGTGGTATAGTCCTCAAGACCCCTCCTAATTTTGCCGTCCTCACCATGTAAATATTGTCCTTCTCCATGTGTATTTCCAAATCTTAGCTTTTGGAGCTGTTGAGCTGAGCCGTCAGCTTTGTAATATCTTAAGTCTAGTTGTAATGATGAATTACTCAAAATGAGTGGCATTTTTCCGTGAGGTAAGATAGCGTTTACTCTGAGTTTATAAATTACTCAAAGTATTTTATAGAATGATATATAGTGGTTGGTAATTTTTTTAAAAAAAATTATAAATTTTAAAATAAGATGTTATAATTTATTTTAAAAAAATGAGGAATTTTTTCATTTATTTTATAAAATAATTTTTTCTAATTTTAATCATACTAATTATAAAATTATCATTAACAGCATGTAAGTTCTTAATTTGTTTTATTCAATTATCTTAAAATTTTATTTTTAAAATAAGATTTAACA
>JACGDI010000656.1:273449-285729 GCA_014898725.1 Jacaranda copaia | reverse complement strand
AAAAAAAAAAAAAAGGTATATCATGTACCTTTTCTTCTTTTAGCTATTTAGAAAGAATATCGATTATGTTTGAGTTTTTATAATTACTTCCACTAGAAAAAAAAAAAGAGGTATATCATGTACCACTAGATAAAGTTTTACACTTTGGGGTAACAATTCAATTGTGTTTTAGGCATGTTGTGTCCCTCCAAATATGACGTACAAAGCCTAAAAAGCCTTCTTCCAGTATCATTTATTATCTTACAATAATCATTTAATTATTATAGACATACATATACATCTCTCAATCAGCCTATATATACAAACAAGCAAAAAGAAAAGAAAAGAAAAAGAAAACAACAATAATTTCATCATTTGATTGATTAAGCCAACAAAAAAAATCATTTGATCAATGTCTACTGTTGAAAATTGTCCTCTCCAAATAAAAATTTTAACATACGAATTCACTTTAAAACAAATTTCTAATAATTCTCCTAAATATAAAAATGCATTACATCCAATCGACTCAATTTTCAAAATATTTTCCTCAAAACACACAAACAAATCCAAGCATAGCCTAAACAGTTGATGATGATTCCATCAAGGAGGCATTTGGAGCTTGAACTTCTCATTTCAAATGTAATTTTATATGCTTATAGCACTACTCACAACATAAAATATAACAATAGTAAACCATCTAATTTTATAGAACAAATTTGATGTCTTAAACGTGTAACAGATTAGTAGTCCCCGCTGCAATTAGTTGCCTTGTATTCCAAGGGCCTTGTCCAACTTATTTAAAAATGAAAATATAATATAAATTTCTAAATAATCTTAAAAGCAACCCCCTCCCCCCTCCTTGGATCCTCCCACCTATCCGTATATTAAACTAGAAGATCAACTAATCATTCTTACCATCACAAGAAAGATTTTGTTTAGCAATGCTATCTACCGGAAAAATACATAGATAGTCTGTCCCTCAAAATTGATCCTGCTTTGTCGACAGATTCACAAACCTCTTGCCTGTATCCTGTATCATGTTGGACACATGAGGGCAACTCATCAAAAACATCATCTTCCATGTCTATGACAATATTGTGGAGAATGCAGCAGACAAGGATAAACCTAGGCAACTTATGCTTGTCAGGTCTCCACATATCCCCTTGAATCATCTTCCAGACATCCTTCAACCTTGTCAATGCCCTTTGCGCGACAACATGAGTTGCAAGCAGCCTCTTATTGAACTCCATTTCAGTCTCTGAAAGCTCTTTCCCTTGATATGGAGTCACAAGCCAAGGCAATAGCGGAAACCCTGAATCACCAATTATATACTCTGTTAACTCTGTTTCTTCTGATAAATGGATCGTGTTCCCATTCAACTTCTCTCCCTTTTGGCACAGTTTGAAGAAATTTGAACTCTGGAGGACTGAAGATTCATTCATCTTGCCAGGCCATCCAGTGACTATGTTCCGGAACCTCAAATCAGGGTCCACAATTGCTTGCAGGATCATGCTGTGATTCTCCTTGTGATCGAGCCAAGTGTCAGCTTCTTGATCAGATGAGGTCAAAAGCATAGTTATATGAGTGGTATCTATTGCGCCACAACAATTTGGAAGGCCTTGGATTTTTTCGAATTTGCATTTTATCTCAGTCATTTCCTGTTTTGTGGAAGGCCATTGGAGATGGTGAAGCCCCTTTTCTTCAATGGCCTCCACAAAGCGCCATGTCACTTGAGAGACAGTTGAATGGTGTGCCCCAAATGAGTCCCCAATTGAGATTAATGAATTTCCAGACCCAAGCCTTATTAGTGCTAAGGCGACCTGGTCGTTTAACAACATTGGCTTTCCGTTTGTGAAAGCGAAATGTGTTTTAGCCATCATGTGCTCCTTTACTAGCAAACAGATATAGTCGAAAGTTTTTCTGGACACTTTGAAAGTAGATTTGAACTTGTCTGATAGCTGCGAGGAGGAAGGATTGCCTGCAGATAGGTGAAGAAGATTATCCAATCTGAGATGAAAATGCAAAAACATAAAAAAAAGAATGAACTTTCTAGGAATAGTAATGTAAGTTACGAGCGCTCAACAAAGTTGATATGCAGAACGTTGGCCCTCTTACTGCTAAATGAGGCAAGAAATGTAGATTAAGTGAAGAGGCACAGGCAAAGTGAAAAGCTAAGAGGAGACATCTGGCACAACAATAACGACACAGGTCGACATGTCAATGACCTGTTTAAGAAGATCATCAAAGATTGTTAATTCTTGCATTTTATTGTCACGAGTGTATAATGACTGGGTCTTAAGTTGGATTTTAGAGCATTATAGGGAAATTGATTCAGCTAATAATCTTGAAATTACATTATATACAATGCACTCAGGAGAATCTCTTGCTTAAGTATTCAATCAAGTCCTTAAAAATAAAAAACATACAAGACATAAAAGTTGTGTGTGGAAAAATAATAACTCACAAAGATATGTCAATCCCCTTGATAAGAAAAGAGGAACTAAGAGCAATATACTAGCGTGTCCCGAACGAACTGAGAAAACCAGACATTAAAAGAACAGTTTCAAGAATTCTTTAGTCCATTGAAGAATGATTAATGCCATTATTTCTTACTCCTGCTATATGGGTAAACGGAAAGCTCGTCATCTTGATTCTTATATTCCCATCCTTAAGTTAATGAACCAGTAATTAACAGGAAAATTCATCTCCTCACTCACTTTAATACCAAACCATGCAATTTATTCATGGAGATGCTTTCTTTTGTAGAAATAAGCATGACGCTTTCATCTGCCTAATATCATTAGTGAAAAAGGAAAAGTAGGAAAAGCTTTCAAAAATATTAATTCACCCACATTTGCTAAATGAGGATAAGAGATCAAACCAAGTGAAGTTGCAGGCCATGGACTTTTGATGAATGATCAGTTGTTAATAGATGATGCACCATCATTCTTCCATATACCAAAGAGCCCTTTAATTTCCAATTTCCATTTATCTTGTAAGGGTAAGCAACATGGCAGTAACTATAGACTATTCAGTTACCCTTCCCTCTTAATATATAAGCTTAACTTTGTCAGTTGACCAGGCAGTTTAAATGTGCAGCACAACACACTTCATAACGCACTTCATATAATATAACTGATAAGCACCGTCATTGGAAGTTTTATAAATGTAGGAAATACAAACTGATAGAGGGACGAAATGAGTATATCAGATGTCAGATCAGCAGAAAGCAAAAAAGTGTTCATGGATTATTTATGGATTATTTTCTTTTTTCTTTTTCCTGAAAACATATAAGCCAATAATTCAGGTTCCACCAGATTGCATATATGAAGCTTTCCTGTAACTATTCATCTTTTACGAATAATCCTTTTATTGGAGCTATATATGGACAAATAGTAAATTCTCAAATTGTTTTGCAAGACAAATTAGAGATAGGATTCAATGCAGCACTTTTCTATTCAATTAGTCCAAGTAACATATAGAATTAATTGAGAATTAGAAAAATTAGAAGGCAGAAAACAGGAGGAGACTGCATTATCAATAATGTTCAGCTATTTTTTTTCTATTTTTTTCCAGCTTTCTTTTCCCATTCTATTGCAACACAAAAAAAAATGTAAAGCTTAGCCATACTACTCCACCCCCACCGCAAAAAAACAAAAAAAAACAATTACATGAAGCTGGAAACGCCTTTTGACTAGGTCAGGTTACTCTTATAAATTCCATGCTATGGGCTACTTTTCAACCTTGCATTTGTGTCAATAATGACTATTCAATTCTTCTACATTGTTGAAGCATATAATTTTGACAAAGTATTCTAGATAGTATTTATCATCGTTCAAGTCTCATGTCAGCCAACAGAAATTAGAGTTGAAATAATGCTGAAACAGAAAGTTTCACCTAGAAGAAAAGCAACACAAGGTGAATTATTTCATGTAGAAATGACAAAAAATGATGAATACGAAAATTAATTTGAACTTGCTAATGACACTTGATGTTTGAAGATCACAATGAGAAGACAAAGGTTGGCATGGAAAATCTGTCTTTTGACTCACTTCCTTACTCATGAAACAGTTAGAGCAATGTCACTGTTCCAATAACTTGTCTATCAGAAGCCAAAATAACCTTTTGCAGCCACCCTGAAAATCAGGCATAGAAAAGGTATTACTGCAAACATTTCTTTCTCCATACTAACAAGGAAATGGTCTCAGGGTACAGTTTCTTCCAGATTTTAAGGCAATCCTCGAAACCCCTTTTCCATGAGGGTATCCGAGTATAATAGAAACAGAACTTATTAACTACAACCTGTGTGACTGGATGTGTTCAGGGGCATTTACTATTCAACATGTGCTTCTGGCAATACATGAAGAATATGCATCTACATTCCTTTCTAACATTTAAGGTTCTCAAAAATATAGTGATTTTGACTTAAGAAAGTAAGGCAAATAATTAATCACATGAAAGCTGGTGAGACAAAATCTTTCAAAAATAAAGATGAGCCCAATCCTTGATCATAGCAAGTTCAATTTTGAAATGAGCTTATCTGCCTGATAAGCTTTCCTAAACTTAGTTCCCCAGCATAAGAGATAGTCCATGTCTTGAAATGAAATCACTCCAGAAAATCCATTAAATTTTTCTCATATTATTTTCCAGTTAATTCATAAATGATCCTCTTTTTATTATAATAAAAATATATCAAGCTTGTTCTTTAACAATATCTGTGTGATAAGTTTGTCATGTTTTATTTATATAATATCCTCCCTGTATAATGCCAGGTAACTGAGACGTACACTATTTTGACACAAACATTCAGTTTCCACTTGTTATCAAGTCAACATGAAGCCTGCGTTGTTTGCACTAGTCTGTGGGATATGATCCCTTGTCTAAGGAGACACTCTATTTTACTTGAGTTCGATTCCTTTTGGACAATTTGTGCAGAGTACAATATACTCGGATGGGAATGGGACCACAATGAGGGAACTATTCTAATAAACCATAATAGCTAGGAATGCAGTTGTCTGACTAGCAATGATTTTACATTAATCTAAACTTTTAGCCAGAAATATCTTTCCATCTCTAGAAGATACCAATTACCCAATAAACACCAAGTGATTGCTATAAAGAACAAGTATTTTGAAAGTTTTCCGGACATGCCAGCCTTTTGAAAAATATTGCAAACAAGTCTTTGCAGCCTTTCATTTGACAAAAGAATAAAATAATGAAAAAGAAAACAGAACAAAATATTAAAACAACGTAAAATAAAAAGAAATTTTACAGGATATAAGAGACTTATTCTCTGACAACAGATAAAGAACATTAGTTTTGTCTATGGCTGCTCCATTCACATATACCTCCCCAAAGTCATACCTTTAGACTGATATATCTGGCCAAAGATTTGATATACCTAAATACATATATTCCTCCACTAAATCCTCCTTTCCTATGGACTGCACATGCAAACAAATGTTTGCAGAAGATGATGAATTTACATTCTTTTATGGTAGTTCAGACTGCCAGTTTAAACATTAGCGCACAAATATTTAAACTAACATCACAATTTTAAGTGACTAGAAAGTATCACGTGCGGAACATGTACTTGAAGGTGAAAGTGGCACGAATGAGCTATACACATTATAATGGTCACAATACTCACGTTTCCATTATTTAATCATTATTATATACAATTGTGATTTAGAAAAGTGGGGAGGTATTACTAACCTGACACTAAATCTGGCAGGTTAACATTGTACTCTAATGCCTTTGTTCTTGATTTTATTAATTGAGGGGGGAACAATATAATTCTATCATTTCTTTAAATTTAGGATTGTTATATTTTTCATTTATGTGTGTTTACATTATTGTGTATAATATTAACCTGTTATTTTGAAAAAGTAAATAATAAATGAAATGAAAACTAATAAAAATATAAATAATCAATTTGACATTAGGACTTAATTAGCACACTTCAAGGCTAATTTCTTTTTATATTTATAATTTTTTAATTCGAAAATAATTAATTTGCTTAGTTAAAAAAGATTTTTCAAGAAAAGATGGTAAGTTAAGATTTGATTTATGCAAAAGTATTTGTGGAAAAGCCAAAATAAAATTAGCCTGAAATGACTATTATAAGTGAAATAATTGATTACCAAATAATATTTTGTTGAATTGATAGATTTTAAAATAATTATTCTCACTATTCAACTTTTTAATTCGGCAGACTCTTATACACAAGTATCATTTTGTTCTCTCTTTTTTTTTTTTTTTAAGTGGCATTTTTGCCCTTGCGATTGCAACTTTGTATTTTATATTTTTAGTTTGCTTCCATAATATTTTATTTGCATGGATATAATTGATATTTCTTTTTTCTATTAAATACTATATTTTATCTTACGATTCAAATTTCCATGTATTTGTTGTTTGGTTCCACCTCATAATATTGTGTTACAAAAAATTGATATGAAAGGGGAAAATATGAGGTGTAAAAAGAATTTCTCAACATTAAAATAAAGTCATAGATTCACTTGCTCTGGACTTTTCATAGGCAAATCCAATTAAATAAGCTGGATGATTGTGTATAAGTTTCCAGTGTTCACTCTTTACTATTTATTTGAGTTCTTTTTTTTTTTTTTAAACTTTAGGTTTATTGTGTAATAGTATTCCTACTGCATCTTATTTCCCTATTGCTATTGTAACTATTTTATTCACTAGTGTCTTTTTATTTCTACATTATTCAAGCTGATTCAACTTAAATAATTATTTATTAACTACTTGAAGTAAAAATTAGTAAAATGAGCATGTTCTTAGTACCAAAATAGCTTATTTTGTACTCTAAGGTTTATAATTACAGTAATCGTATTTCTAAATTGAGAATGCCCCATAACTATGTTAATCATCTTCAGATCTCAGTTGCTTCATATAGATCTTAAACTTGTTTCTATCTCACAATATGATTTATAGTTTCCCTTAACGTTGTACTTCGGTGCATCATTATATTTAAATCCATTATATTTTTGTTAACTAGAGGTTGTCTCTACATTGTGAATTTGTAATTCATGTTTTTTTGTTTGCCTCTATAATATTTTATTCACATGTACCAAATTGATATTTCTTTTTTTGTAACATAGGATATTTTGTCCTTACAATTCAAACTTCCATGTCCCATTTGTTGTATATTCTACTTGCATGACACTATTGAAATAAACAAAAAATTATCCAATATCAACATAAAGTTAATTAATTAGAGATTCACATATGATTTGGCATAAGCAATTCCAATTTAATAAAAATGGCTATTTTTTATTTTCAAGTTTTTGATGTTTATTCTTTAATGTTTATTTGCTACTTTCTTTGAAGCTTTAACTTATGTTTGTACCATTTTTTTCTACAAAACTATACTTTGTCTTAAGTTATTTCATTCACATTATATTTCTATTTCTAAGAATATAGAAATTTATGAATTTCAAAGTAACTATTTATTTTCAATAAAAATTAATTTTATCAGACATATCCTCAACATCAAAATAACTTTACTTTCTATTGTGAGTTCTTAAAATTATGTTAGACATATTTCAATATGAATTGTTCCTCATAGATCCTAACTTTTTATTTGTTGCAACATTGTTTATACTATTCATAAACTTTTGAGTTCAACATATTCTTGTATACAAATTTCATTTTTTGTCTTTGAACTGAAAATTTGTATTTCTAATTTTCATTTGCATCCATAATATATTATTCACAATGGATCTAATCGACATTAATTTTTTATATTAAATAGAATATCTTGTTCTTACAATTCAAGATCTCACATAACATTTGTTGATGTTCTCCCTCATGATTTTTGTGTTGACACACAATTTGCATGAAAGTTAAAATAGAATTAATTAAAAATAATTGTTCAATATTGAATTAAAGTTGATTAGTCAAATGTTTGGTTTTTTTGAATTTCACATAAGCAATTTCTATTAAATAAGATTAGTGATTTTCTTTTGCAAGTCTAATTGCCTTTACCTTTCCTTTTTTTTTTTTGAAGCTTTAGCTTATACATATAAAATTATTCCTACTGTATTATATTTGTTCCTTTGCTAACACATTAGCTCATTTTCTATTTGTCAAGCACTATGGTTACTAAGTTGATTATGAACTTGTTGACTTAAGCTGAAGGTATAATTATGCAATCTCTAATTTAGTGTTATTAAACTGTCCAGATTCATTTAATTTAATTTTACAATCAAATGTTATTCTTTAATGTTTATTTACAATTTTTTTAAGCATGAGCTTATTTTTATAACATCATTCCTATTTTATTATATCTTCTTGTTGGCCATTTTATTTACTTACAGCTGCATTTCTATTTTGAAATGCCAATGTTGAAGTGACTAACACATATAATGTCAATGTGAAGACTGTAACTCTGTTTGACTGTTTCTATATTGATGTTTGTAGAAATATTCAAAACCTCCCAGAGAAATATTTTTAAGACAAAACAGGCCCATATGTCAAAAATGAATATTTATGTCCTCATCTATCACTTGGTGAACTTCTCCTACACTCCCACCACTAATATTACTGTTATAGCTCCAATTATTGGCATCAGCATATTTAATATTTAAGCTTACATTCACAATAGAGAGGACCAATTCTCAACCCATGTCCCTCGTCAGAGAGAAATGAATTGAATAGGCATTAGACACTGACGAACACTAACCAAGTTTTCAGCATTTGCATACAGCTTAAACCACTAGATAATTGGGAATGCAATTTCTGTAGTATGGGTTTTAATCGGAATGACTTACTAACTTCTATACCTGACAAATAACATTGTTAACCAAAATGTGTTGATTAACACAAGGAGTTCCACAAGTACATTGTCTCACTGAAAGGATTCAAAACCTTTTGGAGTGTCTCAAACTCTGCAAACAATCTCTAAGCCCAAATTCCCTTCTCATTCCATGGCTACCATTGTTGAGTTAATTAAGTAACAATAAGTTAGAAAAACCTACATATTTTTTCTAGCATTGTTAGGTAAATTACCACACTGAATGTAGATTATTGACTCAAAAGTTGGAAAGAGATAATAAACTAAGGATCCTACTTGAACCAATCAATGGAGCATTTTATCAAATAGAAAAACATAGCATCAATGAAAGGTTACCCAAAACTGAACTATGTGAGAAATCTTAAATGAATTAAGTGCAGATGATAAAACACATCCAACAAAACTTAAAGCAACTGGCAGTGCAAAAATATAACCATTCATTATATCATAACCTTTTAATACATAATGAACTCAAAGCAAAGCTGAAAGATAGAAACATTTCCACATTACCAGCAATTATCTTTGATAAAACATCCCACCATTCAGTAAAGCCCTCCTCTGAATACCCAGAAACCAAACAGTTTTCATCAGCTTTCTTCTCTGTTTTCCTTTTCTTTTTATTACCTCTCAGAGGTGCCATCAACGCCAATTGAGTCAGGCCCAGAAACACCACTAACTAAAAAAAGTCAGAAATCAAAAGAACTTGTTAGAATTCACATCACTCACTCCCACAACAAAGAAAGCTTGAACATCGTGGACACAAATAGATCACGAATAAGTTATAAAAGCAAAGAAAATGCCAGGAAACAAACATGTCTGTGTCGTATATATGTTTGCATATATAGGTGATCAACTATAGTAAGTCAATGGTTTATCTTTGTGTATGATTTTTATTTTGGTGCTTTTCACAGCTTTTGTGATTCAAAGGTTGACATAGGAGCAGAGGCATCAATACTTCATTGGGAAGGTAAGAGAAATCTGAACAAAGACATCATGTTAGTATTTTGTTTAAGAAAACTAAGCAAAGATAAACAACAGTCATGGACATTGATCAAGGCTGGAAAGACTATTCTTAGATAGGTTTATAATTTTTTTACGGTAACATACACAGAGGCCAGCTTAATATGATAAATCTGCAACTATAAGCAACTACATTTGATGAATTCAGATCTGCACCATGCATGTTTTGACTTACCATAGCATGAGATGACAATAAAGAAAAGTCAAAAATGGAGAAAAATATGATGTCACAGAACGGCATTATGCTACAAGGTATAAGATGCTTAAAGAAGCTATATATGATGCATGTATGCCATAAGCTATCACTTCCAAACTGAAAGTAAGCTATTCTGGAGCATCCATCACACAACATCAAAATAATAATGGTTAAACTCTGAAGATATTTAAATGGATACATACACAGCATCCTCGCTGTAACTAGTAATTATAATACAATCCATAATTCATCAGAAATACTTCATCCAAAAGTTAAAGAAAACAGCAGCAAGATTTAACCATACAGAATCCAAGCACAAGAAAACATCAACACTATCTTGCCTGGCATCGAATAAGCATTCCAGATACACAGAAAGCTTGTTATGCAACGTGCACTTGAATTTCCAGACGTATATTTAAGGCTGGAACAAAGATGCTTAAGATCAAGAATTACCAAATTGCATCTGTAAGGCACTACCCAACCGCAGCCAGAGACTTTACACAAATCATATTACCAAAAGAAACTCCACTAAAGCAAACTCATTTAGCTACACCTCTGAATTATTCTACTTCCCTTATTTACCTTTTCTTTTTTAACTCAAGAAAAACTCTAGACTTATCAAATATATCCCGCATTCGCAACAGCAGAAACTATGCAGAAAACTGTTGCCATTTGATCGTTTGAGTGCCATGGGAGTAATTTAAAGGTCAAGCCAATATGTCCGCTAACAAGAATCATACTCACACCCAGTAAAACGAAGCCGTAAACCGCTCAATAATCAACAAAAACGAAAAGCAGAAATATTCAAACTCAGATGAATATGGAATCAGATGAATGAGTTAATTACCTGAAAAAATAGATGGCCGCTACTTCGGGTTGTGAATATTTTGTGTTCAGTGCAAATGGAAGCGAGGAAGTGAGAGATTGAGACTTGAGAGAAAACATTTCAAGAGAAAGGCCCGTTTTTTGGGTTTCCGGGGGAAGGCCTTTTTCAGAGAGTTTTTTTGTAAGAAATAAGAGTGCATTTTATATTAATTGCCAACGAATTTTCATTGTGCGTTTTAATAGTAATATGGCATGGCTTTTCAAAAGTTTTAATCAGACATGCGAGGACTTTGAGGTGTTTTAGGACGATTTAAACCCTCTATTTCGTTTATCATTCTATTTTTTATTCCATTTGATATCTGTATTAAATAATTTTTTATAAAAATAATTGATAAAAAATTAAATAATATTCTAATATTGAAATCGAATAAAGTAATTAAAAATACAAACTGCATATTTTTATACTGACCTCCACCACATAATGGGGATACAAACTATACATTTTTATGTATATAAAAAACTCATTTGAGTTCGAATTCCTAAATACAAATTACGTATTTTTATATATCTAAAGAGCTCATTAAAGTTTGGACTTCTAGACACAAACTATACAATTTTTATGCACATAACGAGCTCATTTAAATTCAAACTCCTGACATCTCGAATAATTAAGGAGATAAATGCCGTTAAGTCACAAACCACTCTACCATGAATTTTATTGTTCACTATGATCATTTAAGTATTTTTAATATGTATGATATATCATGTTGACTAGTTAATTATATCATTGATGTTATTGTTGCACATATATAAATAAAATTTGAAATTCAAATTTTAATAAATTTTTTATGTGTGTATAAATATAAAAAGATTAATACTATAATTATATTTATCTTTCACATTTAATATGGATATATATATATATATATATATATCTGTAATAGAATTTGATTTTTAAATTTTAATTCTGACTGATTTTCGTACTCGTGTTTGGGTTGGATTCAATATCACTCAAAAAGCCAAAAACAAATAAAATGGGAAAAAGAACTCGCCTCCTAAACGATTGATCTTGTTTTATTTGGTATTGTAGGGCTCAATTTCATCTAATTGAAAAGTAAATGCATCTCCTAAGCCGTTGATCTTGACATTATGGCAACAAGGGATTTGACACGTAATCCACATAATTGATGTGTGCGACCCAACCTTACAATTGCTCTCTCTAACAATCCAATATCTACTAATTTATTGCTTTTACGTTGTCTTATTTAAAGAGTTCCAACTATTATTTTATTGGTTAATTACAAAAAAAATTTAAACCTATTTTTATTTTAGTATTTAGTCTCTATTTAAATTTTTACATATTAAACTCTCTACTTTTTCATAAAACTTAGGAATCACTCTCCATTTCTTTTAAAAAGACTTATATATCCTTATAATTGAAAAAA
>JACGDI010000656.1:237932-272546 GCA_014898725.1 Jacaranda copaia | reverse complement strand
CAAATGTAGAACAAATAAAGTATAAATGGTGTTATGTTGAAGTACACCTCAATTTAATTGAAATCGGATAATGAATTTGAGTACAATATGATGAAAATGAAGTATAAATATTGAACAAACAAAGTATAAATAATGTTATGTTGAAATACACCTCAATTCAATTAAAACTGGATAGTGAATTTGAGTATAATATAATGAAAATGAAGTACAAATGTAGAACAAACAAAGTATAATCGGTGTTATGTGTTCAAAGTATAAATGAAGTTATGTTGAAATACACTTCAATTCATTTGAAACTGGACAATGAATGAGTACAATATAATGAAAATTAAGGACCAACATCGAACAAACAAAGTATAAATAATGTTATGTTGAAGTACACTTCAATTCAATTAAAATCGGATAGTGAATTTGAGTACAATATGATGAAAATAAATTACAAAGATAAAACAAATAAAGTATAAATGGTGTTATGTTGAAGTACACTTATTGCAATTGAATAATTAATTTTCAATAATTATAATGATGGTCAAGTACAATATTTTAAAATTATCAGATTAGGTAAAGTACGCATTTGTACAGGTGATAGGATGAATATTATCGTCAAATATTCATTTGTTTACATCTTTAAAAGTATAAGTATTCTTTATATTATTACGATCGATAACATTCATTTATTAAACACTAGTAGTTAACATTTTAAAACTTTAATATTATTTTATTCATATGATAAATATTACACGCATATTTAAAGTTTGGTTATTAATTACCAAAACTTAAAAAGCAAATCATGGAACAAATTTCAATTCAACAATATTAGTAAAAATATTAAGGAATGAAGTACATAATGGCCGAAATGAAGTACAAATGTTATGACATCAAATATAAATATTTCAGATTGAGGTACAAAAGCGCTAATATCTTGAACAAGATGAAAAAAATGCTATTTTCACATTAAATCAAATACATAATTGTCAAAAATGAAGTACAATTGTCATGAAATCAAAAATAATTCTCCCATATTGGAATACAAAATAACTGATATATCAGACAACAAGCAAAAATGCCAATTCCATGCTAAATTGAATACATAATTGTCGAAATGAAGTACAATTTTCATGTAATCAAGTATAATTCTCCCAGATTACAGTACAAAGTAACTGATATTTCAGACAAACGACTATAATTTTTTTATTGTCATTTTTCTTATATTTAAATGACCGCAAAGTAGACATCATATAATTCTTAAGCATAATTCTGAACTCCTGAGTATCCTTGAATGTTTGACTAAGGGTGTTCATTCAATACAAACTGAACCAAAACTTCGGTTAACCATTTGATTTGGTTAAAATTTAATTTTTTTCAATTTTGGTTCGATTAAAAATCGAAATGCCAAATTTTTATATTAATATTAATATATATTATATATTATTATATTAATTTGAGATCATGGTGTGAGTGGCAAAAGCCTCCATGGTCTTTTCAGAATTATTGATATAATAAGTCAAAAATAGTAATTTGAATTATATGTAGATACTATTTATCTGCTTTTTGCTTTTTATTGTTACAGATTCAAAAATTTTGAAATTCGTACAGTATTTTGCTTTTTACTATTCAGACTTCAGAATAATATTTTGAAATCCGTAATAGTCTTTTTTCCTTTTCTATTTAAGGGCTCTCAATTGTATAGTTTCATAGAGCCGAAAAATTTTAAGTTTTCTTTCAAGTTTTCATATTTTGATTTCTGTAAACACTTTTGTAATTTATTTCTGTAAATCAATAGCATACTGAAAGCTGATTAAAGCTTCAAACCTTTAGTGCTGTAGTCCCCAAGGTTAGTTTTCTTTCTTTTATTTTATTTTCCTTTGTGTTACTCTAGCCTAATGGAAGGCTAAGGGACTTTGTGTTAAACAACTATGAGTTAAATACTTCCTCTATACTCATGGCCATTTTAGAATATACTTATGTTGAAGGTTTTGGATTTATTTACGAAGTTATCCAAACAGGTTCCATAATTTAACAGTCTTCTATATATCTCTTGATAACCCGTTATTTGCCCGTGTTAGCCAAGGGAAGGCATTGAAGGGCATTTGAGATAGATCTGGAAGCATGAGTTGGCTTGTTAAATTGTTGGGTAATTATTTTCCTAAAATTTGTGAACTCGTTTTAAATTCGATCCTCCTTCATAAGATCCTGCCCCCTTATAATATATCTAATATTATATATTAATATTCAATTTTGTAATTCAGTTCGGTTTGGTTGATCGGTACAAAAATATCAAAATCGAACCAAATACCAATTTTTTTTAAAAAAAACAACTAAATACCAAAATTTCGATTTTGATTCGATTCGGCCAGTTTACCGAACTATGAATACCCTTATGTTCAACCCTCTCCATATATGCAATTCTTCCATGCATCAATTGAGTTACCAATTAAAGCTAATTCATTATGCGATACATTGGTCGAACCAATTTCCTCCTCGACTGCATTTCTTGAGGCAGACAAATAAAGTACAATTTTTGGATAATCTATTAGTAGATCACTTGAAACTTAAATAATAGATTAAGATAACTGAAGTGCAAGTTTAGATAAAATGAAGTATAATTTCAAAACATTTAAAGTGCAGAAATTTAATGAATAGAGTACAAATTTAGATAAAATTAAGTGTAATTTCAAAAAATAGAAGTATAGTTTCAGAAAATAGAAAATGCAATTTAAAAACACTTCAAGTATAAACAGCTAGAAGTTGTAGTATAGTTTTGGATAATCCATTAATAGAATACTTGAAGTATAAAACTTACATAATAGAGTAAAATTTTTGTGAGATGAAATACAATTTTCATTGCAATGAAGTATAATGTTGAATGTTCCAAATAGAGAAAGATTTTCAAATAAATAAAGTACAATTTCAGAACATTTCAAGTACAAAACTTTACAAATTGCAGTATAGTTTAGATTCTGTAGAAGTATTACCTTAAAGCATCACTGCTCTTCTTTGCACTGCTACTTGATTCATCCTTTCAGTTTACTAAGATATCAACAATGTTCATCTTTAATATCAAATGCAGTAAGACCATAGTTATGACATCATCGTCATCAGTCATATTCATGTACAATCTTTGATGTTGAGCTATGTATTGCAAACTGAAGAGCTCGACATTGATTTCACTTCATTTTCTTATGAGATTAATATACATGTCTATTAAAGTTATATTATCCTTAATTGACATTATATGGAGTTAGTTTTTGTAGCGACAACTTCATAATACTTGATTGAACACTCCAACTTTACTACTGGAAGAAACTCAGTAGCAACTGAGAAGAAACTAAGAAAAAGAAGAAACCCGAAAATGATGAAAATAAAAAGAGAAGAGGAAGACAATGTAGACATCGGGTTGGTGGTTGTTGGCTCTGACAACTATTCTCATTCCCATCGTGGAGCTTATTACGTTTTTTCTTTTCTTTCTATTTTTGGTAGTGAAAGTACATATGCTAGGATTTACTATTTGCTTGTGTGGATGATGAAGAAGTGAAAAAAAATGAGTGAAAAATATTATACTTAAGGGCATTTTTGTTGAATCAAGTGAGTAGGGAGTGATTTTTAAAATTTAAACAAAACTAGGGAGCTTATTCTAAAGAAAATCAAGTGAGGATTGATCACAAAATAAAAAAAAATTCTTTTGGTACTTTTGAATAAATCCCCCTTATTTTATTATAACTTGCTTGCTAAGACTTGTTTTTTCTTTTTAAATCCAACCCCCTAATTTTTACGCTATGTTTGATTTAAAAGTTTTAATGAGACAAAAAAATAAAATAAAATAAAATCAAAGAGATATAAGATCTTATATTTGTTGAATAGTTAAGAAAACAACAGAGAAAGAAATGGAGAAAAAGTGATGAATGTGTTGGAGAAAGATATAGAAGTTAAATAAATTTTTTTCTCATCATTTTATGAGTAAAATTTACTTTCATCCAGTGCACTATATATTCATTCGATTTTTTTTTTAATTTTTCCTTATCAATTAAATAATGAAAAATATTTTTCGTAATATTTTCTTTTCTTTTCCTTGCCAAAATTCTGATACCCAACTTAGTGTTAATAAAATCCTTAGATTTCAAGTTTCCTCTTGCTCTCGTAAAATTGGACTTACATCGATTGACATTAAGCAAGGGGCTCCTTAACTATGTTGGACAAATCCAATTTATGCATATCACAATATATCAACAGATTAAATGCCAATTCAACACATCAATTTTTTATTTTATTTTTCTGATATATATTGATTAAACATGTATAATTGAAATATCTAACCATTCTTGTTTATTTAAGAGGTCATTAATTTATGATTGCAATTCATGATAAATTAAAAAGTAGTTATATCTCAAGTAATTGAAGAAGGTAATGCGAGCGGAACACTTCGGCCCCAAAGTGATTGGGCCAATTGATAATCACTGGGGTTAGCATGATTGGGCTACAGAAATTGAAGAGGTAGCAACTGCCAACTGGTCTGTTACCAAGCTTGATTGGCATAATTTGATTAGATTAGATTAGATTAGGTAATGATGTTAAGGATTATTGATGGAACTGTCGGATTTTTATTGATTTGACAAAGTTGACATTTGGCCCTCAATATAGAAACAAGATAGGATTTTTTGCGTTAATTAAAAAATAAAAAACGACACCACAAAAAAGATTAGATTCGTTGGCAACCAAATAAGCCTATGTCGAGGTAGCTCATGAAATCAGCCCCCGAAGCCATTTACAGTTGAAAAAACAAAAGGGAAAATCGATGTCCCTGAAAATTTTATTTTATGATCCAATAATGAACTAAATGCTCTCAAATAATATATATATATATTATTAAAATATTATTTTTAGTTTCGTAAATTATAATTTTCAAATAAATTTATGCATAGTGCATGTTTATGCTAGTAATATAAATATAGTTCTACAGCTTGCATGAAGCTAGAACTTGAGTTTATATGGTATTATTTCACTATGATCATATGTGATTAGTGTTTGTAAATTCTAACAAATCAATCAAATAGTCTGAAAAGTTAGTGGTCTCAAAAACTAACATGACTATAATAATCACATAAAAGATTAAGAGGATGATTGGTATGTAGGAATAGCATTAGTGAAAACAGAATGACTTTTACTAAAAAAAAAAATTGGGTTTGCTGATCATCAAATAGTGATAGTTGGAAATGGTCATTAATTTGTGATCGATTTTATTTAAAACTTTTAAAAAAATTAGTAACGGATTAGTGATCAATTTGTAACGAAATTAGTGAACCCAAACAATGCAGTCACTGCTCGGTCATTAAATTAGTGACCTATATTTTTTTTTTTATCACAAAAGCGGTCACTAATTTTTTTTTTTTTTATCACAAAAGCTGTCATTAAATTAGTGATCAATTTTTCTTGGATTACAAAAGCGATCGCTAAATCAATGATTTGATTTTTCTTGGGTCACAAAAACGATCATTAAATTCTCCAATTTTTTTTAACTTGGGACCATGTACAGAGCAGTCATAAATCCATTACAAATTCTTAAATAAAATTTGAAAAAATTTAATATCCTCTTCTATTGACATAATCATATATTTAATTTAATAAAATAGTTTTAAAAAATTATTTTATTTATTAGTAAATAATTTTTCCAACAAATAACATATTAATTATATAATACTTTAAGTTAATTAGATAACTTATTATATTAATAAAATTAATTTATCTACTTAACTAAATGAATTATTATATTTATATAAATTATATTTTATACAGATAAATAACTACATATATAATTAATTATTCTAATAAGATATATAATTTACTATATTATTAAATTTACTAATCTATTTAATATGATATATTAATTAATAATCTATTTAATTTAATAATCGATTACATATAAGATTAAATTTAATAATAAATTAATTTAATAAATTAATTTTAAATAATTATTTTATTTATTACTAAATATTCATCTACGAAATAATTATCTTTATTACATAATTAATTAAGTTTTATATACACATAAATCTAGAATAATAAATTATTAAAATAGTTCATTTTAATTCAAATTTGAATTATGTTATAGTTTAATAATTTTTTTAATGTAAGTCGATATTAATAATATCAACATATAATTATGATTTTATATATATTTAATTTTAATTAATGAATGCTTTCTGTAAAGTAATACACCAGTTGTTATTTATAATTCTAAAAAAATATAAAATATCAAAATAAATTATGAATTATATTAATTACACACCATTTCATTACAATCTTTATATATATATATACATATACATACACACCATCAAACTATAAATATACATACATATCTTAAAGAAAAAAAAATCAATTTCTTCCTACAAAATCAACAAAAAAATAACTAATTTGATATTTACAGTAAAATTTGTCCCTCCACCAAAATATTAGCAAACTAACAACTCATTTTCAAACAAGTTTTCCTATTTTCTCAAAACAAAAACAAATAGTTGGCACTTTCTTCATTTTTTCTCCCAAAAATCTATTATCCCAAATTACTTCTAGAAATTGCCCAAAATGCAAATGAACAAAGCCAAAGTATTTGGATAATAAGATCTTGGAGCTTATAATGTATAAATAATAATAATTTTATAATTAATATAATTAAAATTCAACAAGCTTTTTAAGATCTTAAAAATAAGTTAAATTTTTTTTACTTTTTTAAAAAGAGTTTATAAATTTCTAACATATTATTTTAAAATCTTTACAAGATTTTTTCTTAAAAAAAATTATGAAACACTTTTTAACATTTTATAAGCTACCAAATATCTTACAAAATATTTTGAGAAGATTATGAACTCACCCAAACAACTTTTAAATATTTTACAATATCTAACTATACTCTATACATATAATATAAGATGAATATATCATTTCATGATTTTATTTTGCAGATTTCTATTATTATTGATTTAGAAAACTAATAAAATTTATCTAAATATAAAACTTAAACTCTAAATCCATTAGACAATGAGGATTATGAAGAATCGATAATGGTAATGATGATAATTAAATAATGTTAAATCAAGAAAAAATTGAAAAATTAATATAAAATTATTGTTGCTTTACTTTATAGTTAATTTATATTGGTGTCATTTTATTAATATAATTTATCATAAAGTCAATCAATAATAAGAAAAATATTAACTAAATCAAGAATAATTAATTTTTTAATTCCAAAATAAAATAGTAAAACACTAAAATTATTAACTAGCTAAAAGGACATTAAGAAAGTGTTTGGCTAAACTTATTTAAAAGGTCTTATAAGCTCCTATATTTTATAAGATATTTTTGGAGTTGCTGCATCTTATAGTTTTCAATCTTATAAGACGCTTGATTTTTTTTTTTTTAAAACACAAGTTCACAAAGTGTTTAGATAATAAGATCTTGGAGCTTATAAGGTATTAGTAATGACAATTTTATAATTAATATAATTAAAATTCAAAGAGCTTATTAAAATCTTAAAAATAGGTTAAGAGCTCTTTACTTTTGCAAAAAAAGCTCATAAATTCCTAACATCATATTTTAAAATCTTTATAAGTTCTTTTCTTAAAAAGATTACAAAATACTTTTTGATATCTTATAAGTTATCAAACATCTTATAAAATATTTTGAGAAGTTATAACCTCATCCAAACAATTTTTAAATATTTTAAAATATCTAACGGTACTCTGTACCTATAATAAGATGAATATATCATTTCATAATTTTATTTTGTAGATTTGTGCTATTATTAATTTAGAAAACTAATAAAATTTATCTATATATAAAATTTTAAACTCTAAATTTTAAAATCTCACAACTTCTATAAATTTTAAGTCCCAAAATATTAATAATAAAGAATATTTTTATTGATTAACATTATTATATCTTCGTATTTAAAACTACATGTCAATATTCAATAGTACCGTATAATCTAATTTTTAAAATTATGTTAAAATATAATATGTAAAAATATTAAGTATCAAAATATGAATCAGAGTCATATATAACAAACTAATGAATAATTAAAATTTGAATTTAAAAAATTTAAAATTAAAAAAATTAATTACTATAATTTTCCTTTTAATGCACTAGAATTACTAGGTCAAACATTATCGGTTCTACTATTGCTCATTTGCACTTTTATTGTTTGGTTTAACAGCTTTGTAGAATAGTGCAATGCTGTAATTCAGTCAAATTATAATTGTTTCAGTCAGTTTGATTATATAATTTGAGCTCCAATATGGTCATTTTTTAGGCACAGTTTCGTTTGAGTATCATAGATAGTGCACTGCTATTCTTTTCAGAGATTTAACGAGTCAATTTAGTCTATGCAATTTTTAAATTCTAATATTGTGACATGTTATTTAATTTTATTTAGATAATATTAGATAATTGAATTTTAGCAATAGGACTTTTAAGTTGTGACGTAGTTAGAATTTAGTCTTGATTTCTATTTCATTGGATATCTCATTTATTAATATTCTGCTAATTAATATTGTGTCCACCCTATGGCTTAATCTCCTGTTGATTCTATGGGCTCTTCTCATTAATGAAATGATGTCCTGCAATTTGCACAGAAATAGATCATTAGGTTGGTTACCTGAGAGCCCAAGGGATTATGTGGAATTTATGCTAATAGTAATTGATTCAAAGGTTCATACAATGTATGTTCAACATACGATTGAGTGCCACCAGCTCCTGGAGCGATGATAGGTTGCATGCAAGGAAATCTTAAGGAAATTAGAAATCTAAATTAGAATGTTTTTTTCAAAAATTAGTGTTTGCACTGTTCCTTCTCGGAGTATTCCATTTGTGCAAAGGTTCTTTGAGTTCAACTTCTTAAACCAATAGTTGTGCTTGCATATTTCTGGAAAAATGCCTAGCTTTTGTAGTCAATAATAAATTCGGTGGTCTGAAGTGGGAAAGGAATTGATTCATTAATTTTACTAGTGAAGGAAACCAAGCTGGTATGAATTTATAAAATTGTCTGGTTCTCCATTGAACTATGTTCATCCCTGATGTACCTAGTTGCTGGTCACTAATGGCGAAGAAAATGTGTAGAGATAGCATACAGTACATGAATTTCTTTTGCAGTATATAGAACGCATAAATAATAAATGTTGCTAGATACCCATTTCTTTTCTCGACAATTACAACCAACTATTGTTAGGATTGACCCTTCACCTGGTGGTCATTTGCAGTTTTGTACCATTCCTTTAGATACTGCTAAAGTAAGACTTCAGCTACAAAAGAGAGTTCCTTTAGGGGACTCAGTGGGTGCACTAAAATACAGGGGCTTGTTGGGTACAGTTGCCACCATAGCAAAAGAAGAAGGGTTGTTTGCACTCTGGAAAGGAATCATACCTGGCTTGCATCGCCAATGTCTTTGTGGAGGCTTAAGAATTGGTTTGCACAAGCCTGTCTGTATTGCATTTGCTGCATTTTTATCCTTGTTTACACTTTGCTTAAAATTTTAATCCTCGGCGCTACTAATAGAGAAAATCATTGTCCTTTATGGGTGGTTGAACAGGTCAAGTCATTCATTGTTGGAAGTAATTATTCTGGAGATGTGCCCTTATTCAGTAAAATACTAGCTGCTCTGCTTACTGGTGAATGAATATCAATCTTTTTTTTCCTTCCCATCATTGTTCTTTATTTATGAAGATTGCTAAGATCTCTTTCCTCCTAATGAAAGGTGCTATAGCAATATCAGTGGCTAATCCTGCTGACCTTATGAAAGTTCGGCTTCAAGCTGAGGATAAATTGCTAGTTGGAGCACTGAGGTGTTATAGCGATGCTTTGCATGTATATTATGCCACAGTCAAGCAGGTTACTTTCTATCATTGTAATTGATGGATGTGTTCTCAAGAAGTATACAGGAAGGAGTGGCAGCTTTGTGGACAGGGCTTGGGCCAAACATTGTGAGAAATGCTATTATAAATACTGTAGAATTAGCTTCTGGCCATCGTGTCAAAGAGGTCAATTTATTTTATTGTTTTCCTTTTTCATGGAATTATCTGGGTCCTTTTTGTCATTCTATGCTATCATGTGATGTCACCTGCTATTCTAATCTTTAGTTTATATGCAGATAATTTTGAAAATTCTAGGATTCACATACAATGTTCTAATGCGAATATTAACTGGTTTAGGTGCAAGATTCTTTGCTGTCTGTATTAGCTCCCTTGTTGATGTGGTAATCTTTTTCCCTTGAATTAGTTTGTATCTTTCCCGATGAATAAAGTATACTATGCAATTTGGTACCCATGAGCCATCTTACTATCATAAGGTAACTCTTTCTGTGTTAGTGATAGATGATATTGATCCATTGGAAGTTGAAAGCATTCGAAACTTTTCCTTTTGAAGCACACAGAAGCAGAATGTAAGAAACTACGTTTGCAGGCATGTCTAAGTGCATGCACATATATCCACGAATGCATTATCTTCTTGGCTTTTTATCTAGCATTTCATATTATAATTTATATGTCGGATCTTGACCACATGACCCGATAGCCATTACAGAATATGAAATACTAATTGACTTAGGGGATTCAAAATATATAGTTATCTCAAAATTTGGTGTGAGAAATATTGGTAGGAACACTTTCATAAAAAATGCTTATAATGATTTATTAATCATAGAGCATTTTCATGAAGTGTTTTTACTTAAGATTAGTCTCTTTCTCTATTTAAACTAATTGTATTTTTAATATTTGGATGTTCAAATATGATGAATATTGTCAAGAATATGTTAGTCAACATGGCGTAGCAAAGAGAAGAGAAGAAGCAGTTGATTGCAACAGCAACTACAAGATGCGATGCAAAAGCAATTGATCATGTATTGACCAGGCAAAGAGAAGAAGCAGCAACAAGAGAAGCAAGCATTATGGAGCATACTATGAGGGCAAGAAATGAGGTATTGAGGCTAATTGAAGAATCAAAGACAAGAGAAGAGGCTTTGATGAGGATATTAGGAGTGATGATGGAAAAACTACATTCAATTCTAGTTGCTTCTTTCACTCGCAGGGAAGAGTGTGATGGTGGGAAACACAAATAACTCTATTTAAATTAAACTTGGCATGCTTGAATTTCATGAACTTGCTCATGTTTTAAAATCTTTGTTTTGTTTATGGATTTTGATATGATATTATTAAATTTTTGTTATTATTTGGTGTTATTTGGAATGTGAATTGTGTTCTAAATGATGTGAATTTAAATTGTTATTAATCAGGACAAAAATAGGTTGGATAAATATATTAAATTAAATATTATAAATAAAAATAATAATAAATCAATGATCGATTAGTGACCTCAAAGGTTGTCACTAAATGAAGGAAATATGGAAAATTTGTGACCACGAGCAACGGTCACAAATCTATGACCAATTAGTGGCCTCAAGGCAGTCACAAATTAGTAACAAATGAAGTAATTGGTCATATGGCCAACTATCAGTGACCCACGTTGCGGTCACTGATTAATAACCGCTTGTTCACTATTTTGTACAATAAATTAGTGACTGAATTTAAATCATTTGTGACTGCGCTGGCGGTCACTAATTTGTGACCCTATAGTCAAGCGGTCCCAAACTTGAATTTGTGATGAGGATTTTTGTGACTGCTGTGATTGGTCACAAATGCAATCACTGATAATGTCAGTGACTGATTTTTTGTTGAATTTGTAATCAATTTGACGGTCACAAAAGTTAGTTGTTTTCTTTTTTTTTTGTAGTGTTTAGAAATGAAAGAAAGATGAAAAATATTGAATAATATTAGCATAACTTATCTAGTACTTGGCCCGTAAAAGGAATGAAATCACAATTTTCTATTTGATTTTAATTTCATGATTGATATTTAACATTGATTGATAGGAATGGAGTGAAACTATTTTAAATGATGAAATTACCTTTCTACAGAAAATTATTAAAATAAAATTATTTATTCACAAATATTTTTATATCTAACTTTAAATATTCTTTATGAGACATGTCCCTTATTAGGTAGTTCTAATATAACTTTTGATGTTATTCAAATTCTATCAATTATTATATACATTTTACATCTTAACAACCATGTTATATATATTCATGAAAAAAGTATAACCATAATTCTTCTATAGAATTATTCTTTTTATGATTCTAAGTTGTAAGTTAACTAGCTTTCTTGGATATTTTTAATAAAATATTAGTATTAAAAAAGTATAAAATATAGTAGAAGTTAAGTATTTAATTTATTGTAATAAGGCAATGATGTTTTTGTTGCATTTTCTTTTAAAAGTTAATTTTCAAAGGCTTTGATAGAGTTCGTGTCTCTTCATTTATTTGTTTCTTTAATTATCTTAAAGAAACATTGATATAATTAACATTTCAATTTTTTTAATATATATTTGTTTATTCAATTTTTTATTTGTTCCATTAGGCGTGGACCAAGTTAGCCTCTAAGTTTTTCTAAAAAATTTGAGAGATGTGTATTTACTATTAGTTTTAAATTCATTATTAATTCTTGAGAATAATTTGTAATATTTTTGTGTTGATGTTGAGTGAAGTTGATCAACCCCTTCAACGGCTTTAAGTTATTCTTTTAGTAATTGAGAGGTGTGCATGTAATTTTATTTTTTCTTGTTATTTTTTTAATAATTGGTAATATTTTAAAATATTTTATGATAGTACAAAAAATGTATATGAGTAAATCAAACTTTTATAATAAGAAATAAAGAAAGAAAAAGACAACTTGCGACTTTTTTTCCTCAAAACATGTGTTATGTAACACTTTTTCCTAACTCAAAGCATATATCATTAATACTCAAATAAACTATTGAGTAGATCTTAGTTTAGGCGTATTCCAACTCCTAACTTGAGTTTTTTGACTTTTGCTTTTCCTCAACACATAGCAATTTAAGAAAAAAACTCACATCTAGCTATTCAACAAGTTTGGTGAAGTGGATTTCGATGACCAAATTCGAAGTAATAATCTCATCTTAATCACATATGTCTAAGGCGATATTTGAATAAAATTAATACTATCTTATCACTGTATGCTACCAAACACCAAAGGTGATTCTTATAAGAGCTAGCCAACCATCACTTGCTTGATATACCTTTATAATTAAAGACATAAAGCATGTGTACATATAATATTCAACTGTCATAGAATTTAATAAGCATTAGATCATAAATGTCTTTATGCATAACTACAATCTTATTCTTGCAACCTTAGAGATTTTAATATGACTCATAAAGACATCTCTAGATATTGATTAGTGAAAGATCAACCACCATCATAGGCCTACATATATTTTAGTGTCACCTCATTCTTTTCAATTTTAATAAAATTGAATTTAGCATCCATGTATTTGGTCTTTTTAGATCTTTTGAGTCTTTAGAGTAAGCAAGTGCTAACTAGCTATCATAATAAATGGTTACTATCCCCAGATGATTGCTTACTACACCTAGGGGTTATAAAAATTGCTTAACCATGTTAATTTCTTGCCACTCTGAGAAACAGTTTCATTATTTAACAGGAAAACACATATCCAAATGTAGACCTCCCTAAGCCACATCTATATATTTTTCAAGGATAGATCTTTCCGTGATGGGGAGGAGGACAATCTGCGATACCCTTCAGGTATCAAAAAATTCTCTTAACAAGAATTGAGTATCTTCTTCCTAGATTAGATTGATATCCACCAACTAGACCTATGACATCACTAATATCAAGGCAAGTACATAGCATAGCATACAATAAGCTCCCAACAACACTTGAATGTTGTACTTCAAACATCTCTAGTTTCTCATCAAAAGTCTTTGGGCACATCTCATGCCTTAGACTTTGGTCTTTAGCCATAAGAACGTTAGCGAGTTTGCAACTTCCCATTCAATATATTCTAATACTTTTGATGTATAGTTCTTGATGGTAACATGATGCCCACTATGTAGTTTGCTTCACCCATGTCTATCATCTCAAGTTAGATGACAACCATTTCTAAAGAGTCTTTATATCCCTTGTCATTTTTTGCCAACATGTCATCAACATATATACATATATATATAGAGAGAGAGAGGTTATAAACCTTTACTGTATCTTTTAATATGAGAAGAGAGAGAAAGTTATAAACCTTTACTGGACCTCTTAATGTAAGAACAATTATCTTCACCCATCATAATTTATTTCTCCAGAATCTACCTATATCATGGTAGGGGTGTAACACCCCTAGAATTCCTTTAGGTTGATATTTTAATTTAATATTATTTTTCAAATTTTATTTAATATTGCGTATAAATTTTGAAAGTTTTGTAGGTTAAAATGTAAATATAAAAAACTTAATCATACCATTGTTTAAATTAGGAAAGGTCAACGTTTAAATTTTATTAGTTAATGGGTCCAATGTGAAGATTGATAAAATTTAGTAGCCAAATTGAACCTAAACAAAACCTTCGGACTTAATTGAGAACTAGCCAAAATCTAATAGGGTCAATTTATAATTTAGAGAAGGTTGATTCTATAAATAGAGTATTTTCAATTTCAACCCCATTTCATTTGTTTTTCATCAACTCCACTGTGACCACCCTCTCACCGGTGATTTCGTCTTTGACAACGAAGTTTAGCATATTTAGTATCAAACTCTTCCTCTCTGAATAAGGAACCCAAATATACCAATTTCATTCAAAACCATGGAGTGTGTCAACTGAAAATTTAGGCCAAAGGTGAGCTTATGGTGGAGGAGTTAGTTGTGGCATCACCAGCAACTAAACCTTGGTTGTGAGTAGTAGGCTTTGTAGCTCTCAGCTCAAGGATCACAAAGGTAGTATTTAATTAAGTTTTGGTGGATTGGAGTGGGTGGAATTGAGCAAAAATTGGCATGGCGGCGGGCGAGGGTGCTGTATTGTTCTTCGATCAATTGAGCAGTGAGTTGTCAACGATTGGAAAAATTAACTTGGGGGTTTGCTTCCTTTCATTGAAATACATCTTCTGGTGGTGGTGATGCAGTTTTTTAGTGGTGGCGACGACTGGATAGAATCTTCGTCTCGTCACGGTGATCGCATACACGGGATCAAATTGTTGAAATTCTACCTCATTTATGAAAAATAAGAATGATGATGATTGTGTATGTAATTGCATGTATATATTTGCTTGTTTTGATCATTGTAAAACCTTGTATTATCAAATATAATGATAGAATCAATTGATCAGAACACCCATGCATAAGAACAGAACACATTTGATCGATTAAGTAAGCCTAGAGAACCCAAAATGGTATTATTTCATGTTAACTTTAGGTTATATGGCTTATTAAGTAAAGAAAAGTCTAAATTTGGGAAATTGGACCTTACTGATAATAATTGGGTTATCTTATTTAAAGACCCGTGTGAGGGTTTGCCACTCTGGCCTTGAATAAAATTATCTGTTGTTGTACCCTTATGATGGTATGTTTTGTAAATTCCTATTTTTGTTAATACACACTGCTTGCTTTTTCTGCGGTGTCCAAAACTATTGTTATATTATTCTTTCCCTATCCCTTGTAGCCCATAGCTTTGTCGGCTAACCCCGCATTACTTGGTGAATCATTTTCCAACTCAAAATGGCCTTGTCGGCCAATTTATTATGTGTACTGATTGTTTCAAACTTGTACCTTGTTGAAATCTTTGAAGCTTTTAAAGGTTATGTTCATTCAATACTGTAAAATATGTGTTAGGTAGAGCAAAAAGCCACACTAACTGACAGGGCATGTCTAGTAGGTACCCCTTTTGAGTTTGTTCCCGTTGGCACATTCGAATTTCAGTACTTTGAACATTTCATGTTGCATTTCATTATATTTAGGATTATTGTTGTGAAAGTGAAACTTATATTTGTTGGCATTACATTATACTATCCCATGGGATGCCATGGGCTGGATATCACCTGGAGGGACGCCATGGGGGGAATGGGCTGGGGGCTAGGTTTGAAAAAATGGTCGGGTGAAATGGACTGATGGTGATAGATCTTCCAGCTAGTACCTACTTATGATCCTAATTTACAGGTAGTTGGAGGTAGTGAACTATGAGCAGTAGGATCAGACATATAGTCGACCATGCTATACAACAAGTTGTTACCTGCCAAGTTGAGTGCCCAAGCGACAGAGTAATAAAGAAATTTTGTTTATGCTGTACCAATGACAATATTAGCAATTCTAATGTTTACATGATCAAGTTAAATGTTATTGATTGTTTTCTTGTATTGATCATGGAGTAATAAGGAAGGATGCCAACAGGTTTGCTAAATGTTTACGTGTTTCATGTTCTTATAAGTTTAAATCTGATTCCTATTAAATCACGATATGATCATTTGAATAGTTGTCAAAAGGTCTTGTTATTTGATGTTGATATTCAATATTTTCTCTCTAACTCCTATTATGTATTTCCCTTACTGAGTTCTTAAGACTCACCCTTTTTGTTATTCCTTCTTTTTCTCAGATAAGATTGAGTGAAAGATATAGTTTTTTGGCTTGAGTTGAAGAGAAATATATTTTGTAATAGATCAAGTGATATATGTGTTTATGGGTTCCCTAGAATGTTATGCTTTAATTTAGAGATATCTTGATATGTTTGGTATGGATTTGTGAGGTAATGTAATATGTTAAGTTTAGATTAAATATCGGTAGTATGTACATATTGTAAAAAATGTTGTGGGACCCTGGATGAGATGTACAAAGTACTTTTGTTGTGGTTGATTGAGTTGAAGGCTACTATTGACTTTGATAATTTTGGAAAAATTTTCTGATGGGCTTATTGACTATATTAACTTTTATTGATCTTTTGTGATAATATGAATTATTTTCCTTTGAGTTGATTTGTACTTTAAGATTGAATTGAGTGACGCCTCAACTTAGGTGCTATCTCGAGATGGGGTGCTATCTTGAGATGGGGTGTTTACCTATACGTTATATATCACATTATAAAAAGTGTTACATTGTCTTTTTTTACAATTTGCTATTTGGACAACTGCCTATCTAGAAAATGAGTAAACAAGGAATTACTAATTCCCTTATAATTTTCTAGCCACACATGTTTGAATCTTTCTCTCTCGCACTCTCTCTCATTTATTTAATAAAATGGCTTTATAATTTAAAAGTAAAAGTCAACTTAATCAAAATATTTTGAGAATTCAACTATAACCAAACTACTGTAGCTCTTAAGACCTAAAGTTGGGTCCCATAGTTGCATCTTTTCACATAATACAAGAGAGCTAAGTTGCCCAGGATCAAATCGTCATAGAAGCAGAAAGTTATTTTGTATTTGAACTCCCCTTTTCATCCAAGCAAGCCAAGTTTGATTCCTCTTTCCTTCATCAATTTGCATTAATTAAATCACAAGAGATTATAGCTCTATGAAACTCAAGTATCATTTGCTAGACGACTACTTAATACCATTGATTGATCTTTTTAATTTACACTTTCTATCTATTGGCCTTATATAACAAAACTTACTGATGATCCCATGTAGGTTTCTTCTTCAAGTTCTACATTAGGAAAAACAATCTTAACATTTATTTGTTGTAATTCTATATCTATGTTAGCCACTACCACCAACAATAACCCAAATAAATTAAATCACGACGAGTGAAAAAGTTTCTTTATAATCAATACCCTCTATACAACATTTTCCTCTAGTTGAAATTTATACCTATCAATGGTTCTATTGGTCTTGCTCTTAGTTTTGAGAATCTACTTGTTCCCAATAATTTTGTGCCCATATAGAAGATTAACTAATTTCTAAACAAAGTTTGATGCTGACTTATCTCTTTTTCATTGCTTGCATTAATTTAGTGTGTCACTCACATTTTTAGGATTGTTAGAATCTCTTTGATAAATTATCTAAACATGCTCCTTAGATTCATCTTTATCTTCAAAATAAGTTAAAAAGCATTGCCCTCAATCTTAATTGAAAAAAATAATGTTTGGGCATAATTCTCTTATTACTCTTTCAAGATTGATATTCAAAAAGAGTATTTGTACTTAAATTGCTTTGGATAAAATCATAGTATATTGTCTTTAGTTTCCATTAATTTATGTGGCATATAACTGTATCTTAATCCACCAATCAATAAAGACCTAATTTTCCTTTATTTCAACCTTACAATGAAAATATTTTTCTAGAAATGCTACATTTCGTGATGCAATCTCCCTCTGATAATTTAACCTATTTACTTACTTATTAGCACATAATCTTTGATTGCTACAAATGTCTAATGACATAACCTAACTTTCCAAACTTGTTGGAAGAGTCTGCAATGTAAGCAGTTGACCCCTAGGTTTGAGGTTACTGAGGTTATATTTCCTACCAGTCTATATTTCATATAATGTAATGGAACTTATTTTGAGGGCACATTATAGGTCGTAGTTGACAAAGTATCTCCCTAATAGGAAATTTACAAGTTAGTTTGTACCATCATGGACCTCATCATATCCTACAGTATTCTATTCCTTCTCTTAGCAACAATATTTTATTGCAGTTGTTGAGAAATAGTTAGTTGTCTTATTCCTCCTTGTCATTATCCTCTAAATTAATCAAATAGATATATATGCCCTTGATTAGTTCTCAAATTAAGCTTTTGTGCTTCTACGCATTTGATTTTCCACTTCACCTATGTAATGTCTAAAACACTTTAGTGCTTCAAAATTATGAGAAATCAAATAGATATAAGCATAACATGTGAATTATTGATTAAATGTAATGAAATATGTGGCTCCATGCCTAGCCTTCATATTTATTTGATTACATATGTCTGAAAGGAATAATTGCAATGGAAATTTTGCACTAATAGCTTTTCAAATGATTTTTGTGTCATCATGACCAAGATAATACTTACAAGCGGATTAATTAACTCTAAAAAGTAAGCTCAATAGTTTGATTTTCATTAGGTGACTTATCTTGTTTTGTCTAATATGACGTAATTTAGCATTCCAAGTACAAGCATTTGCAATTGCATGAGTAAAGAACACATAATTAATAATCAATACGATCAACTACAGTTGAAAGCTTGTCTGTTACAACTTAAAACGATAAAGCCATTACTAAGATGTCCACTACTCCAACAAGTACTATTGTAGAAAGTATCAATTACATTGCTTTGATCAACCACCATGCAACTCTAGCTTGCATATGTCAATCCCTTTAATTCCTCCTCTTGCATTGTTTCCGACATATGTCCACATAGTGCCATCAAAAAGTTGATGGAAAATCCTACAAATATTTCATCTTGTGATTTAGAATAGAATTGTTCTTGTTGGATCCTTCTCCAATCTTCTTACGCTTCTTGCCTTTTTTCCTATTTTATTGTGTTTGAAGCTCGTAGCTTCTTTAGAAGTGGATTTAGCCACAAAGACAATAGTATTAGAGTTAGCAATACCAAGTCACCTCAAGCTTAACATACTAGGTAGCATTAGTAAAAGTTTTAGTACTATCATTATAAATCGGATAAACTTTGAGATGCTTTTAATTATTTGAAAGGACTGGAGCAAAGATTGACTTGCATATCACAAAGAGAACATGACTAGTGATCTCAATTCTCTTATTATATTTAGCACAATCCTCATAAACTATTTCGTACTGTAACTCGATTGTTTCTTACAAGTGTCAAATTTGATAGTCGTTCGCATCAGATGAGTGACAATTGTATCTTTTGCTTCTCATGAGGTACATCTGGATATTATAAAGAGAAGGATACTGCTCATGCTCATGAATGAGATCATTAATCATAAAGCTAACAAAAATAGCTCTAGCAGTGGAATCTTTCTTTCTCCTCACATGATAAACCTCTTGGTAATATCTTTATTTTGAGTAGTACTACCCATATGTAGGTTTTGCAGGATATGGTTGATGCCCTCTAAAAGCATGTTACTTTTCTAGCACATACAAGATCTAATGGCGCCAAATGTCATAATTATCAACATTAAGCTTGTTTCTTTTATTCAAGCAAACTATGATTGATTTGATGCCATGGTCTTTATATGTCGGAATGCTTACTCATGTTTATGATTATCTCTAAACACATCTAATTTGTACTTAAAATTAACATTTATGATAAATAACATAAGATACAGATTTGAAAGTTTACATAGTTCCTGATCATTATCATAAACAGAATGTTGTATACTATAAGTTGAAAGTAACATAATTTTAATCATGTTTGCTCGCAAAATATCTTTCACTTTTAGTCATTTTTGATGCACTATGGATGGTTTTGAAGCATTATTTATTAACTTTCTAATCATATAAGTTTCATATCATGAAATGCAATGTAAAAATTGATATACGTCAAAAGTTTATCCATTCCTTGCAAAGATTAATTTATTTCCATCAACTTGCTTAACCAAAATTTTCAGATATGATCTATGTCATAGAAGCATGCTACTATGAAAATTTGTAAGCATGTTAAGAAATGTACATAAATTTGTTTTTTTGCTCATTTGAAGCACATAAGACGTGTCATGCATTCATGGTTGTTTGTGGAACATGTCAATTGGTTTTTCTTGCATAAAATGGTTACGGATACAATATTTTGGCTTTGATACCAAGTGAGGAAATAAAGATATGTAGAATATAACCAAGAGTACTAACCTTGAATTTGGATCTTAGGAGTGTTTCACTAACCTTTTCTTGATGTTTTCCTCTACTCCTTAGTTTGGATATTGCTATTGAAATTGAAATAAATTTATTTTCACAACTTAAATAAACTAATCTTTGAAGTTGTTGTGTATTTTTATTAGAAATAAGAATCCTACATTTTTTAAGAATTCAAACTCTATAATTCTCTCATCAGATGTGTCCTTAATCAAAATTATCTCTCTTTTATTAAATCTGATATTGCTAGAGGTGTCAAAGTGTTCTAGTTTGCTTGGATGGGCTTTGCCTAACCTATTATGTGGGTTAGTTTTAACTGACAGAGATAGCTATGTTAGATGGGTTGGTTTAACTAGGCCATCTAAGAGGCTCGTCGCCCACTACTAAAATTGAATTAGGCCATGGGCTGGTTTAACTTGTGGGCTAGGTAGGCTGGTCCTGAACCAACCACCCTAGCTCCCCTTATTTAAAAAGAATTAAAAAAAATATTGCCATTAGGCTAATGCTCAATGGTCATTTTGGAGCGGGCAAAATGACTATTTAATCGCTTGGCTTTAACATTTATAATTTTTTTAATTTTTAATTTATCATCACCACTACAAAAGGTGATGATGATTTTTTTTCCTACCTACCACTAAAGTGAAATTGTTTATCGTTACTCTCAAATCTCTTAGTTATTTATTAATTATACTAGTATACCTTTTTACAAATTATTATATTTATTATTATTTTTATATTAGTATATTTATATGAATGATTCATGGAGTTAGTCTAACGAAGTCTTGAAGTGAGTTAAATCAATTTACGACTTCTTAATCATTATAAAAATAATTTTATGGTAACATCTATTTTTTTCTTGTAATTTAATTTATGTTTTTATTATTTTAAATTTCATTTGTTAATTATTGAATTTTAGTTTATTATAAAAATGAAGAAAATTTTTAATCTTGTTGGTTGTTCTAAAAATAAGACGTCTAGTACCTATTCTTCGGCTCCTTTAAGGATACACTGAGGTCTTCCTTTGAGTGACCCTCTGGCTTCTCCCACTACTCAATGGTTAGATGTAATATTAATCATAAATTTGTGGACTTGCCTTTAAGACCTACTATTACTCCTCTATCTTTTCTAGTTCTACAGCCTAATATCATTTAGAACATAATTCAGAAGAATATGATTTTATTGCACAAATGCCCACATCATCCCATAATACTAAATCATAAGATCCATATTGTCCCACTTCCAAAATAATAAATGGGAAAAATCTCATAGGTAATGATGAAACTCAACCATCCAATGATAGTAGAGAAGATAATCCTAGTGAAACAAAAGAGAAGATGAAAAATAGGAAAGAACTAGTGAAGTATGGAATTGGTTTGATGTTGTGAATCTAGTATAGTAGTATGCCAACACTGTCATCAGGTTTTTAAATTTAAAAAACGGGGTGGAATGGGTACATAAAAAGATATTTAGGCAAGATACATCCCATTAGGTGGAATCTAACCTAGGGGCAGTGGGACAATCAAAACTTTATCGAGATGAGTTCTACATAGTACAAGATTAGAGATATAATCACATAAGTAATGGAATAGGTTTATCTCAATTAGTTGTGCAAAATGAATTACTCTTTATTTTTGCAAGAAATTAATTAGCAACTAGATTAACACCAAATGTATTTATAACAAACTTATAAACCAATATCACGTAATACTTACTATATTGATAATTTCAAACAAAATTTAAATTAGGTGAAATTTTTGATAATTTGAAATGTAAAGTCTCTTTTACATATGATATTTGGCGGTAAAGTCAATTTTCATTATTTATGTGTTATGTTCATTGGAGATTGTATTAAGAGTTGGAAACTAATGAATAAAGATATGTCTATATCTTGTGATAATGTGTTGAATTATACACCTACTATTAGGGAATAGATAGATTATTAGAACCTTTTGAAGATGGTATTTTCTTTAATGTAAAATGTTTTTGCCATATTCTTTACTTATGTTGCAAAGATACTTTAGATAAAATTGGTGATCCGATTAGCAAAATTATATCTTCTTTGACACATATTATGACTCCATTGGGACTTAAGAATTTATTAGATTTTGTAAAGATATTTTTTAATTCATTGTTTAGACACTCAACATAGGTGGACCACTTACATGATGCTTACTTGGCAATATCTTACTCCGAATAATTAGTTAATTTTGTAATAAATAAATATTCTATTTCCCCTCATGAATAGTATTAGTCAGTTGTGCTGATGAAATTGGCTAGTTTAGAAAGATAAGAATTGGGAAATTATTGAAGATCTTTCTCATCTTCTTCAAACACTTTATGGAATAACCAATTTAATGTTTGGTCATTTTTATCCAATAGCTAACTTGTTGTTAAATTCACTGTATGAAATTGCTCAATTATTTGACACACATAAATATGATGAAAATTTAAGTGAAGTGATTTTTGCAATGAAATTTTTTTTTCTAAAATATTACCCCAAAAGGTACCCCGATAGAAATTATTGCATGTATTTTAAATCTTAGATCGAAGTTAGAGAAATGTGTTATATATATATATATATTGTTGCAAAAATATAATGAATTCATTGTTGATAATGATTATAACTATGATGATGATGAAAAAAAATAAAATTTAGGTCTTATAAAAAATGTCCAATATTTATAGTAAATATTGTAGGATATGCCAACATCTAGTAGGTTTGCCATGGGCATCTACTAGTGAAGTAAGAGTATTTGATTGTTTATGCATTTAAAGAGCGAAAGACCATTGAGCTCAAGACCTAAAAATAGCATGGATATATCACAATACATGGAGAATGTATGGAATGGTGATTACGAAGGATTTGACGTATTGCAGTTGTTGAAGAACAACACCAGAGTTTATTCAGTTCTTTCACACATTGCTCGGGCCATACTTGTATTTTAAATGTCGGTAGTGGCATTTGATAGCATCTTTAATGTTGGCAAGTGCACATTAGCAAGCACAAAAGTTCAATTAAAACTCGATTCAATCAAATTTTGCATTCTATGGAATAATTGGTTAGACCAAGAGCATAGAAACAAAACATTGAGAAAGGTGAAAACTATTTTGCCTTAATTGAAAGATAACAATGATGAATAACTTGACAATGCATCTACTACTGGACTTCAATATAAGAGTGACTTTAGATCATTTGACTAAATGCCCATTCCATTACTGGACCTACTTCGATTAATTTACCTTAGATAGTACTCCTTCACTTGTTTTTTCAAAGTTGTCTAATTCTTTTTTCTTACTAAAGCATGTAATTTCATTTATAAGTTTTGGTCATATCCACCTTTGTATAATTATTTTTATGAAATTAATGATTGGACAATGGAGTTCATGCCAAACCTCTCAACACCTTGTTGGTGGTGTTTTCTAAAACTATTATTATTGACTTTATAGGTGTACAAATTTTAAAAAAAATAAGTGTTACAAAAAACATATAAGCGACTACAAATAATATTATTATGAAGACTTAAACATTAAGACATAAATATAAATATGAAAAATATGAGCATTGTAAAAATATACAAATTATTGGAAATAACATTACACCTAAATATTAAGTCTAAACTATTAAAAGTGGCAAAAATATTTTAAAAAATTTTGTTGATGTTTTGTAACTTTATAAGTGTTACAAATTTTATTTTTAGTCATAGTAATATTGATATTTATTATAAAATATATTGGGTCGGGCTGATCCCTTAAGCTTGACCACCTAGAGATTGACCCAGCTAGTTGGGGGGTGGGGGGGAGTTTATGGGCCAGTCCTCATGCAAGAAAACAAAGATCATGGAGGCCCAAACCATAGGTGTCGGCAGTTCTTGTATCAAATGGTCCAAATCAGGTTGATCCAAACCGTTTGACACCTCTAGATGTACATTATAAGTATTTCTAATAATCTTTGAAGGTCACATGGAAGTTAGCGACTTACTAAATTTGATTGACAAGTAGATCAAGTCAACCTACGTGGGCAACCCATTTTACAAATTACAAGTAGATGAAAAACTAAATTATAATTATTTTAAGTATTCTCTTATGAACAAATTCCTAATTTATAAAGAAATATCTCGTGTAATATCTATCTTACACGTCAATCATAATACCCATAAAAGACTCAATTAATCCATGTGATTCTTATAGGTATATTAAGGAGTGATAGCATTGTGTGACAAATTTATAATAAAAAAATATAAACTAAAACAATTTTTGCACCTTCTATTTGTTTGATAATTAAATCCCCCAATTTCTTCAAGTCTTCCCTTGATGTCACTAAGTAAAGTCTCCTCATTTTTAGCTTGTACAACTCCTATGGCCAATGGAAACATATGGTTATGTAACATCCTAAATTGTAAAATGTAAATGTGAGGAAACATTAAAATTATAATTATAAATTTATTAACGATTAAGACTTAAAGGAATTAGACTACCTAAAATATTTAGGGAAGACAAAATAATAAGAAAATGGATTAGGACTCAATTACAGTGAATTTAAAACAAGTGAGAGCTCTAGTGAGTATTATGGAACTTAGTGGACTAGAAAATATTAAATTGGGCCTAATTGCCAAGATTTTGAAATTTTAAGGGGCTAATGTGTAACACATAAAAATTGAGGAACTTAATTAGAACGAGGAGTCTAAAATAAAAGGCAGTGAAAGGTTGAAGGACCTCTCTAAAAATGGTACAAAACCTTGGGCTAGATCGCAATTAGGTGAAAGATAGTTTATATATATTTAAAGGACCTGAATTTTGTCAAATTCTTAAACTCTTACCTAGACCTTCCCAAGCTCAAATTTTCTTCAATCTACCTTAAAATAGAAAACTAAACCAATAGTAATATTCCTTTCATGATCATTACCTACCAAAACCTTTCCAAAACAACCAAAGAAAATAGGAGAAATGGATGGCTAATGGTGAAGGTGGGCTGTGGTGACGGGTTGTTAGATTTTGAAGACTGAAATTGGAAATTGGTAGGTGGGTTGTGTTGGGTTTGACATGGGGAACACTGTGATAGGTTTAATTTGAAGTTTGGTGGTTGGAGGAGGGAGAATTGATGGTGAGCAGACGCGGTTGCGCTAGGGTTTGCATAGCAATTTTTCAACCAATTGGCTGGCCAAGCGATGGCCGAACAAAACATTGATTTAGGGGTTTAATTTGGCTCGATGGGGCACATCTTCCAATGGTGACAATTTCTAGCTTCGGCTACTATAGTAGTGGCTGATGGCGGCACTTCGCTTCAGCTACTATGCGTAATGGCCGATGGCGGCGCTTTGGTCACAATGTATAGAAACATATTCTAAGCCTAATCAAACTACTTTTAGGCTCTGATTCAAGCATTGACTTGTCCAAATTTGGGTAAAAATCTTTTAATCAAATTTTGTTTGATTAATTTTCTAAATTTCAATCAAATTATGTTGAGAGATTAAAACCTTAAGTGATTAACCTAGACTAAAGATTTAACAAAGTAATTTTGAAAATTTTATGTTGGGATTTTTTTTTGGAACATCTAAGTAAAGGGAAATTTGGATTTTGAATTAGAAGTACTCAAATAATTATCCAAGAAACTAGGTACCAATGTTGACTGAGTTGAAAATTGGTTAACTTAAATTTAAAAGATTCGACCTTGTAAGTATTAAACTAAGGATAAGATTTAGGAATTTGCCTAATAATTGATGAGCCTCTTAAAATAGAACCTATGTTTAAAATGTAACTTGAGTAGATCTGATTATAAATCAATATGATGCTTTGAAGAACCATAGGTTAAATTAAATGTCCAAGTTGACAGATTATATGAATTAGGTCTACAAACAAAATCTAAGTAAATAGATTATTCCTGATTAAAGTAACTTAAGAATGAAATTTAGTTTAAAATTATTTATGTGAACATTTAATTTAGTGGAGTTGAAACGAGTAAAGACTAAATTAATTGAAAATAAGGAAATAAGGATGACAGTCAAATAACTCAATTTATGTGAGTTATTCTATGATTTAAGTTTAAGATTAATAAAATTATAAAAGGGAAATGGGTATTAATTTATTGAGTTGGGTTTAGAAAATTAAGCCTCTAGTATCTTAAACCCTTCTTAAACCACATTTTGGAATAATTAGGTAGCAAGAGGACAAACTAACAAGCCCAATGTGAAAGCTCCATTAGGTGAGTTTATATTAATTTTCTTTGCTAAGAAAAGAACATACATACTCGTAATATATCCTTGTTGTTTATTGCTTGACCCTATTTGTGTTGAGATTCAATAATTATTGAGTGTTTGCTTCATGCTACTCTTTCGTGTGTTAAATCTGACAAATTGGCGGAATTGTTTTTCTTGCCTAAAATTCTTGAGTTGTTATTATCCAAACTCTCGATCTTGCTTATTGTGATTTCATCTCTCACTTATGCCGCATTGACTTTCGATCCTTGTATTACTCTTCACAGTTTATTTGGACTTTTCTTTTTCTTTACTTGTGGTTCTTAAGCTATTCTTATATGAATTTTTTACCCATTTAGAGTTGTTGCATCCCTAAATTGAATATCACGTTTACACAAGTTTTTGATAAAATGAACTATTTGTGAAAGTTCACCACACATTGCCCCTTACACCGATTACGGCTCTTGTTTAATTATGATTTATGTTATCTTACTTGAAAATGGCAATTGTGCGTGAAAACTTAAAAAATGGATTTCAAAATATATTTTTCTATCATTGCCATGTATATCTTGGAATGAGCTTGGTGTTGCTTTACTGATTACTTGTTCATCATGGCGAATTGAGGTGTTGATTGAAATGCTGTTGGACATGTTACACTACTCAGTACTTGATACCTTTGGGGATAGGCCATGAGATCAGCTTTGGGAAATGGTTTGGCAGGACGGATCGACGGTGATCGATCTCCAGTTGATACCCCATTGATTACAATTTGGCCTCATAACTAGCGTGAGGTAACTGTCTATGAGGGGATAAGGCATGTGGCTAGCCATACTTATAGTTTGGTCAATTGTTCGAGCCGATTGCTTTGGACTTGGAGAGATAAGAATTCTTGCATTTGTGAAAGTGGAGGGACAAGGTAGGAGAACCACCAAGAATGCGTTTTGCTAAAATATCATTAATTTATTATCAATTATATTGTGTTTTATTCTATATTGATTTGGTACTTATGGAATTATTCTCACTCTATGTACTGGTGTACTCTTTTGTTAATAACTTATTAAGTCATTCAAACCTACGTTGTTTGTATTGTTTCCTTTCGTTCTTTACCCTAGATAAGAAGGAGCGATGAAGATAGATTAAACCATGAGATATGTGAGGTGATAAATCCCATGAATTTATGGATATATAGATTGTAGCCTGTTGATTTATCGATGTGGATGTGATAGGTAGGTTTTGAAAATATTATGCTTGATCTATGATACCTTGCTAACAAGTCGAACTATTGATGGATCTCACTTGTGAGAATTAAATATTTTTGGTTTTTGAAAGGATTACTTTCTCTCATTTAGAGAGCTTGTGGTATAGATTTGAGTAACACCTTGATGGGAGTAGGCACCTCTCGGTCTGGCGCTACAGGTTATTTCCATTCCTTCCTATAGCATACATCAACTAACTAGAAATCTTCCATATTTTGAGTAACAAGCCTTATGTCTAATAATAGGAGTGCATCTAGCTATAAAATCTTTAATTTTGATTGGATATAGCATAAATAGTTTCTAGAATGAAAGTGCATGATATGAAAACTACTAAGATCCATCTTCCTATTTATACCATAATATTGCCACATCATATAAAAATCTTCATTGTAGTTATTGTCAATTGCTTTAAGGATTTTGCACGTAGTTTCATAAATTTGATTTCTTAAGACAAAGAAACTTAGTTCCCTTCTCCTTGCATTTAGTTTCCATTTGCATCACTATGAGCCTTTAAGATACTTGCACTAATATTTTTAACACTCTTTAGCTTATATATCCTAAGATAGGCAAGACTAACGCATCAACCTCTTAGTTGAAGTGTTTTTTTATTTTGCATTTTAGAAGCATGAATTCTAAATGTCAACTTATATGATTATAATAACATTTCTTGATTAAGTGTTCCTATAAAGTAACCCATAACAAATTAACATCCTTAACAACATCACAACCTCAGCTTAGTATGCGCCATATCCTTAACTCAAAAGGTGTTTTGGTGAGTTTATAAGTTCCTCAAAACATCAAGATGTTTGAGAGCTTATAAGATGTCAAAACGTATTTGGTAATTTTTTTAGAAAAAAAGAGCTTATAAGCTTTTAAAATAAAATGTTAGGAGTTTATAAGCTATTTTTAAAAAATTTAAGGAATTCCAAACTTATTTTTAGGATCTTAACAAACTCCCTTAATTCTAAGTATATTAATTACAAAATTGCTATTACAAATATCTTATAAGTTTCAAATCTTATTTTATCCAAACATTTTAAGAATTTATTTTTCAAAAACGATCTAGCATCTTTAAGCTCCAAGAATATCTTATAAGATATAGGAGCTTGTAAGATCTTTTAAATAAATTTAGCCAATGCACTCTTAATCAATAACATTGTACAAAATGACTGCTTCTTATTCAAAATTTATTTGAGTATTATTTATGTCACTTCACTAGTATACATATCCTCAACTTTGATTGCGGAATTTTCAGAGCATTCCATGCATGTATACCTCTACAAAGAAATAAAATTTTTATGCTTATTGATATTATTCCAAATCTTAAAATACCAACAATGACCAAAAAATATAATAGAGTTATATATCATCACAAGTAAATATATTTATCTCAAAATGTATAGCCTGTTTGCCACTGGGTAGGCTTTTTTTCGTAATAGCTATATCAACCTTTGGCTAGATTTTGAGAAATTACTAATAGCATTGCATTAAAAGTTCAACTAGAGTCCAAACTTGATTTATAATAGTGCTTAAAGCCATAACTAAAGCAATGTTGTGCAGCTTAAACTTTATTGAAACTTAATTGCCAACACACTTGTACTAATAGCAACTATATATACAACTTAGCTCTTTTAACCTTATATAAACTTAGTTACCAAATTCTTAGTGTAGTTTTGCCATGGGAGCAGTTGTGCAACATAGACTACCAACCCCCTCCCTAGCACTTTGCCAAAAGGGAAATTGCTACCACACCTACTAATAGATTTCATAAACTCTCTATTTTTTTCTTTGCTTCACTTCAATTGTTCCTTGTAGAAAATCAAAACCAGACAATATTAGGCTCCATACCATATAATGGAGACTACTTTATGCTTTGATGAAGTTATAATTTTGCAATATTAGCTTAATCACCTAGATAACATTGTTACTATTCAAATATAGAAATAAGAAATTTTCTTAGAGTATAAATGATCTATGAAACAAATAACTATTATTTGAATCATTTAACCTAATCAAGATTGTAAGGTTTTTTAAAAGATTTTTCCTAATAGGATTTACTCTATTCTCAAAAAGCACAGATATCCTAAAATCTAATTCAAACCCTATTCACTTATAAATATGTATCTCTTAGATTATTTGGTGTATTTTTTAGGGCTACATTCATTATTTCAAGGATTTAGTTTTTCAAATATTTTTTCAAATAGCTTTTCAAATTTATTTGAAAATCTTTTGAATAAAGATAGTTAATCCTAATAATTAGCTTAGGCCTGACGATTTACTTGTCTATTGTTCTTGTGAAATGAAAATATTGATAAAAAAGGAATTTTTAGTTTAGATGTGGTTTCGAGTCCATTAAAGGATGTCCTCAAATAAAATTAATAAGTTAAATAACTCCATTTGGACCTCTTCTAGAATATATGTTGAATAAAAAAAATCTTTTATTTACCTTATTGAATTCAAAAAAAAAAAAAAAAAAAAAAAAAACAACAACAAAGAATACTTTCTTTTTGTTGACAAAAAACACAAGATACGTATTTATTAAATGCATATAATCATTCTTATAACTTAAAAGCAATATACATTATATAGAGAAAGTATGTTATCCATGAGTTTTTAGTCTTGAATAAAGATAGATTCTTAACATATTGAAATGATTGACATTCTTGTTATTAAACTCATAATGAGTCATCATACAAGTTCAATTTTTTAATGGACAATCAAGTCAAAGAAAGAGCTTAATTTTATTGATTGATTTTTCTCTCTATCAAGATGGTTAATATCATATATAACTTGGAAGTTATTTTTTACATTCTTTCAGCTCCAAAATACAAGCATTCTATTTATGTCATTTCTATTCCTCAAATTTAAATAGACTAAAATATTAAATAATTTTATATACCTATCCTTGACAACACCATTTTGTAAAGGAGTTTCAGGAATAGTATCTCTCCATTTGTTTATATTTTTAAATGCCATCTTCATTTTCAATACTATTTGAAAATTGAAAACCATCAACAAGTATACTCATTTTCATTAAAACTATCCCTTTTTTCTATTTTCAATTTTTCCGAAACCTAACCTATCATCTTATATATTATTACATAAATCAAATTTAAATTTGATTTAACATAAAATGCCCACAATCATATTAATATATATTTTAAAAAAATATGTCTCTTTGGGCATAAAAATATAAACACATAAATCATTACAAAAGGCCTCGTCATTTTTTATGGAAATCCGTCAAAAAATAAAATTCTAATAGATTTTTGATGTAATTTATGGTGTCGCAAAATGGTCATCACAAATTAGTTTTCATTATTGTTTTGACAAAAAATTCCATCGAAAAAATTTCTAATGGAATTTCGACGTAATTTAGATGGACTTGTGACCATTGCAACCTACTGAAATTTTGCTAGATTTCTAACTTAAAAGTTTGTCAAAATTTTTTTTGATGGAGTTTATCCAATTTTCAATGGATTTTTTTATTTTTTAATTACTTTTTTCTTATTCTTCAACAGAATTGCAAAGCACTTCCATTAGAAAGTTATTTAATTTTAATTTTTAATTGCAATAATTTTCAATGGAAGTTCCTCAAATTTATATTGACAATATTAGTTTTTTTATTGTGTAATTTAATCTTTAATCATAATAATTTTTTATGGAACTTTCTCAAATTTTTGCTAGAAATTTAATTTTTAAAATTTTTTTTACTACACCTATAACTTGTTGATGAATGTTGTATACAAAATACAATAAAAGTGCAAAATAATAAATTTACAAATGAAAGGAAATAACAGTTTTAAAAAATTATAATTTTATAAATATAAATCTAAAAAATTAATAATTTATCATTACAAAAAAAATATAAAAAATACATTATATCTACTGACCAACAATATTATCATCATAGTTGAAATAGTCATCATCATCATCATCATCATCATCATGGTACTTCGCTTAGTGTCATGTTGATGTTGATGTTGATGCTCAATGCTCTGTTGTGGTTAAAACTGTTGCTGGTAGGGCGAGGGTAGGAGTTGGGAAAGCGGGGGCGAGGAATGAGATTTATTTCTTTCTTCGTGTTGAACTTTGCTGATTTGGGAGGACTTGTAGGTTGCTTGTTTGATGAAGCATTACGATTCCAAGATGGACTTGAAATTGCACTTAATTAATGACAAGGTCAATAACACTTTGAGTTTGTAGGAAAAGCTAGGCAATGGAGTGGGCAATCTTTATTGCTGATTGGTCTAAGGTAGGGATAGGGCAAGATGATGACTAATTATCCCATTTGTCTACTTGATATGTAGGGCATTATTGCAGTTTTTGCTTAAATTTATATGGTTTGACCTTTGTGTGGTTGGTTGGTGGCAAATAGAAAGGTCCCCACTTGAGATGGGCTTGGTAGATGCTATGGGAAGGACTTATGCAAAACTTAACTTGATTCCTTAGTAAAATATAGAGTAGGGCAGGATGAGAACATGACTATATGTGTGCGCTTACGACATTTAGGGGAATCCATTGCCATTGCAGATGAACAAATAAATGGTTGTGCTGTGTTGGGTAGCTTAATCTATTTGTTTCCAAAATCCCACTTGTGGCATGAGGTTGGAAGAATCCAGGATGGCAGAAATTGGGTTAAGTTTGAAGAAACTTAGCCGAATGCAGCTAAGCAGAAAATTGGAACATGATTTGATGGCAAAGTGTGCCCATTTGGTCCACACTTAAGTTTGCTGGATTTCAGTTTTAAGGTGACCCATGAAGACCTCTATCAAAACATTTGTAAGGTAAGCATTAATACATTTAGGATAAGTAAACAAAGTAATCCATGTATTTATATCTTCATCTTCTCTGTTGATGAGTTTTTTTTTCCTCCCCTGACTAATCTTGGTCTTATAATGTTAGTTTTGTCTTTCTTCACTACCTATGAGGGAGAGACTTTAACATTGTTTTAAGAAAGGTACATTAATAACAATAAATTGGTAGCTCAGCATCCCTTTGCATGATGAGTTAAGTTATCTAATTCTACATCATGCTGAACTGCTCAATTAACATTGTCTAGATATCTTGTATCTAAGCTTTCAAATAGGTTGACATTGATGTACACAGTAGCTCCTCTTAAGGCATATTGCTAAAGGAGGGCGACTGCCGATAGCTCAAACCACAAACTCACTATTTCTTATGGGGGCCACTTATAGTCTGGTCTATAACTTAGCCTGAAACTGTTGGATCTTTACAATACTCTTAACACCCTCTGGTTGAGCCTGGAACTATGATAGTACTTGCTAGAAGCTCTCATATAAGATAAAAAGTAAATAATTGAATGAACTACAATGTAACTACAATGAGTATATATCATATATAACAAACTTACAACAACTTTGTTCATGTTATTATTTATCCAGCTCCTATTGGCCTGCCTCTAATGGGTATGCATAAAAATCTCCTCCACTGTCAGCAGTGTCTGCAACTCTCAAGCCTACATACAGAAAAGAATTAACATCAATGTATTATATATACATATTACTTAACTACAATGATATCAGAAAAGATTCAATATAGTCTCCTTAGAAATTGGTCTTTACCTGAAAGAACATAAGCTTAACAACTAAATAAACAATAATACATTATCAAATGGGAAGGGCATCAAACCATTCCCATCAACCAAATAAATGAATAACAAATGGGAAGAACACTAACCCTTCCTATCGGCCATGTCATGTAAACATTATAAATACAAGTCAATGTAACAAATAGTTCAAAATTAGTCTAAATTTATTGAAGACTAAGTGTTAGGAAACTTACTAAACACTCGTAATGCATCCTGATTGATATACTACCTCCTATATGGAAGGATCCACCGACCTTAGAAGTTTAGTTCTTCTTAGCCTGCATATACTTTTTCAAAAAATCTTAGGATTGCCAGTGCTGATATAGGGCATCTCAAGTGCTCTTACCAATCCACTTTGCCCTCTTACTTATCTTTCAAGCATAGCTATGCATGTTGCTTAGTCGGTGACCCCCTTTGGCATCTATGGACCTCTATAATTGGTTTACGTACTAGGGTCCCAACAAACATACCCTTGTGAAAGACAACTAAAAAAATGAAAGTAAATATATTAACACGCATATACCTTCCACTTTATAAACATCAGATCTCGAAGGCCCTAGGGATATCTGACTAGGTCTTGTAGGACTCCTACACTTTGATCTTAGTCACCTTTATCAAGAACTTCGTACCATCAGTGAAGGCATGAACCTACAAGAAATTGTTAATGTTAATATATAGTTATTAAAACAACAACATTTATATATAGAAAATGGAATACAATAACATTTATATCATCATTCCAACTAACCTATGGCGTCCTTCAGGATATAAGTATATCCTGTTAGAACTTTGGGATGGGTTCTGATTACCCATTACCTAAAGTCTAGCCTGATCAGGATACAACTACTGCTGCTGTGGTGGAAATGTGGTGTGGATGGTTAGGTGCCAAGTGAAGATGGATGATGAGGGAGTGTGTGC
>JACGDI010000656.1:218019-237832 GCA_014898725.1 Jacaranda copaia | reverse complement strand
TGATAATAATATTAGTATGATAAATTAATTAACAACATATGTAAAATGCATAAAAATGTTAGTAACTAAATTTTATAAAATACACAAGTTAAAACAAGCATGATATATTGCTAATACAATTCAATTTTCATGGGAATATTCAAATTTGTTAGTCTCATCATCATTATCAAATTCATTATCATCATCGCTAAATTTTGGATCTTTTTCTTCATCATCACCAATGATACCATCTACATGTTTTTGCATCGGATACATCAACATCCTTTAAAGGATGATTACGATATATTAAGTCCTCAATTAATTTATCTGAATTCACTACATCAACATGCAATGGAGTATCGTTCTGATAAGCAACTTCTGATAAATCTTCAATTTCAACTCTATCTCTAGCCTTTAATTTATACTAGACAACTAATTGAGCTTATCCTTAATTCTTTCACGATACAGAACATAGTGAACTTAATTTGATTGACAAGAGAGAAAAATAAAGGAAACTTTAGGATGAGAATTGAGATGGGCCCTCAAGGGAACTTTTTTTTAATTTCATAATTTCTTTGCTTTATCATGGTTTTGCCTTGAGTCTTCTATTCACAATTTTTTATTCAACTTCCTCGAGTCAATAACATATTTTGGAGTTATCTTGAGTCAAAACATGCTTGGGAGCAAGTCTTATTTTGAATAAAATTATAGAAAAGAGTAAAAAAATAGTCAAGTAAAGAGAGGTGGTAGAGAGCTCTTGCCATTAGCCAACTAGGCAGCTAGTGGCACCAAGCTTGGTCGTGCAGCGATGCTGGCTCTAGGCACATGAAATTGGTGTCCATGCAGTGTTTATTTTGGTACCTATGGAGCGCTTGTCTTGGGCACTTGTGCGGCGCCAGGGGTTGACCTATTGGGGATGACAGTACACCTGGCATGGGCGCCTACAAGGCATCACCCCAAGCGCCCATCATATACCTAGGATAGGCGCTAGTGAGGCACTTGGAACAAATGCATCGGTGCACTAGCCACAGGTGGTTAGCTGTAGAGGGCTATGATAGTCAGGGTGATGGGACCTCCGGGCTGATGTCCTCTTTTTACTGATTACTAAAAATAAAAACAAATAAGATATTATTTAGTAAGTATTAACAAAAGATAACACAAGTATATTTATGCAAAAAATAGTATAAAAGTATGTTATCAAATCAATTTGAAATAAAATGGTAAGAAAGTGACCTTTACTTTATAAAAGCATAAGCATGTTTTATCATCTTTCCATGCCTTATAAGTAAAACTCCAATTCTATAAACCCACAATATACAATTTGTAATATTAGTCAACTTAAAACTCCAATCATTAGAATTGTCTACTTTTAAGGTACATGAGACCTAAATTTATTGTTAACTTCTTCTCTTACTTGGGAATCCTCTATTTAATTTTTAGCTAGGTGTTCATTATAAAAGAATAACTAATAAAATCAAATTAATACCAATTGAATAGCTATGTGCAATATCAACGAACAAGTACTAAAATGCACAAATTTGCTATTAATTATTGTTTATGCACTAAAATGCTCAAATTTAGTGTCAATTGAGTACTCTAATGCATAGATAAAACATTTTATAAAGAATCAAAAAAAAGTAATAAAGAGGTACTAATTGTGACATATTGAAAGTATATTGGAAAATTAATTTGATATGAAAATGAAAATCTAAAGTACTTACCTATACATAATCGGTACATTTTTTCAAACAACTATAATGTCAATAATGGTCATTTTCTAGTATATATGCAATCAAATCATGTCACAAGTATCATCATCAATATTTAAAGTGACGCATAAATTTTTTATGGATAGCAAGGTATCGCAATATGTTGAATTAAGTATTAAGTTCAAACCATTTTTTTCCCAATTTGAAAGTATAACTCTATCAATAATTTCATAAATAAACAAGATATCTCATTGTAGATATAACTTCCTAATAGTTAAATTTGAGTATCTTGCCTACTTGAAGACAGAAAATTGAACCTTCTTCTTCCTCCTATTCATGGGTGAAGCTGTTGCACTTTATCAAAATGCTAAAAATGAAACTAATGGAAAAAATTAGGAATATGTAGCTAGATATCTCGGTTTCTCCCTTTTGAAACTCAACATGGTCATTAGTGATAGGAAAAAAAGATGTTGCCTTGATGTGTTTGTGGGAAAAACACATGGAGAGAGAGACAAAGAGAACAAAGAGTGAGGTACAATAGACAGAGTGAGAGAAAGCAGGATAGAACTAAAAGAAATAAAAATAAAGAAAATAACTAATATGAGACTATTTTTGTCAAACTAAGTAAGTGGGAAGTGAACTCTAAAATTTAACTTCAACTAAGAAGTTAAAACTATGAAATGGATGAATGAGATTGATGTATAATTTGAAAGTAGCTTTTGGTACTTTTCAATAAGATGTGCTTATATATATATATATAATATATATATATATATTAAATTTGCATATTATATTAAGTACTTCTTATTAGAAAAAAAATAAGTACATAAATTTATTTAGAAAAAGGATGTTATTTAATCTTTTATATGTATTACTTAAATTTAATGAATTCTAGATTATTGAAATTTTGATATGAAAATATATTTTATGTTAATATCCCACATCAGCGAAATAAATAAGTTGTGATCTCTATATATGGTCTTGAGCAATCCTTACCTTTTGAGTTAGTTTTTGGGGTTGAGTTAGGCATAAAGTCCATTATTTAACATGATATTGGAGGCACTCATTCCTAATGTTGGGTTATTTAGTATTGTTGGGCCATCCATTTTATATTATTCCATACTCTAGATGTTCTTTTGTAGGCTTGTGCGAGGTGTATTAATGTCCCACATTGATAAAATAAATAAATTATGATCTTTATATATGGTCTTGAACAATTTTTACCTTTTGAGCTAGATTTTGGGGTTGAGTTAGGCTCAAAGTTCATTCTTTCACACTTTAATTATTTCTATAATCTTAATCAAATTCAGATGGAAATCCTTATTTTAACAAATTATAGTGTTTTTTATTTCATGGTTAATGATGATTATGATAGAGTGATAAAGATCTTATCAAGTTGACACAAGCATTTGCAAGGGAGGGCATTGGGTGACATACTGACACTAGCAAAACTCCCGCGGATATGCTCGCAGCCTTAACAGTTAATTTGAACCCAAGTTGATCTTTCCTACCACCCTGTTTTCACTGGATCACATTGATCAGTTTACAGCTTGCAAAATCATATTCTTTTTTATTTTCGTTTTCTTCCCAGTTCCCTCTCCACCCTTTTATTCTGAAACTTCCATTTTCTCAGTTTTTTGGGCTTTGTTTGGTTACATTCTTCCAATGTATTTTTCAACTCTCAATTTATAAACAAACTATTGTAATTGGCATTACTATTTGCCTAATTACATGTTAAATTATTTAGATGGATGCCAATTATAGTTGGAATCCAAAGATAATTGAAGAGAAACAGTTAAGTGTTATATGTTAAATTGTCCCATATAGTAAACTAGAGATTGAGGAGACTTTCTTGTGTCTTATAAAACTAAATGGAGGAGTTGAAGGGTTATTAACCCCGGTCTGTTAGGATGCCTTAGCTGCATACATCACTGCACTTCCACTTGACACCTATCGTAATGATAAACGGCTCGTCTCGCCGTGACCTTCTCTTGAATTCTTAAAACTTCTGTCGCTTCATCCCCGCAGGGGCAGAGAACCCATCGCTGTCTCGAATTCACTTATCCCACATTGTTTTTATAAACTAGTGTGGGCTAGTTTATATTGAACTCAAGTAAGAATACTTGATAAAGTGTTCTTTAGGGGTTCATATGAGTAGACCACACGTGTGCCGCTGCCGCCGCCCGACCCGAGTTCGGGTCCGGGTCGCGGGCGTTATTCTTACTCTTAGTCTCATCTTTTTAGACAAAATTTATTTAAAATTTCAAATTTCAAAGGCTAACTAATAGTTCAGATAAGAGGGTAATCTAATCGGATAAGGATAGCATAATTTGATCGGATGAGGTCAGATCGTTGGAGATTAAGCTGGGATTTGACAGAGGGATGTGGGACACGTGGTGTTGTGCTAGTGGATGTGCGTGGGTAACATGGCAGAATATTATTGGTTAGGTGACGTATCAGAGGCCATTAACTGGCATACTCTAACCCTAATCCTACCTATAAATAGACTGCCTCTAGCAATCTTGAATGACACACTGCATTCGCCTCTTATCACTCGTCTAAGCATACTGCCCATATTCTTGCTCTCTTTCAAGAATCCTTCCTTTCTTATTTTATGATATTCTTCCCAAAAATATTCCTTTGTCCCAAATTTAGATATACGGCTATCTTATTTTTATTTGGCGACTGAGTACTATTTGAGGTGAATGAGATGGAGTGCACTTGATCGTTTTGGACTATCTTATCCTGGGAGGAGCAATGTTGTACCTATTGCATGATGAGTTGGGGCACTCGTTTCTTCAAGGCAAACAAAATTATGTGATTTGGTCGTTTGGCTAATTCTGTTACAATACAAAATTCTTAAGTTGAGTTTTCAATTTAAATTCTGTATCTTTTTAAATCATACTAATAGCATGCTTTACTGTTTTTAATACCTTGATTGACAAATATCTAATTTTGGCTTTTCCTGGACTTCGAACTCGTATCTAATTAAATAAATGCTTAAATTCTGCTTTGCCTTGAATATGTTGTATGTTTAATTCTGCTTTGCCTTGAATATGTTGTATGTTTAATTCTGATCTCACATGCTGTATGTTTAACTCTGATCATGCATGCTTTATTTGAATTTCTAACTGATAAAAATGTATGTATTGCCTCAATTGTAATTATCTGTTTTAATTCATAATAATTTGACTTACAATATTTAATTATTGCATTGCATATAATAATCTGACTTGCAATATTTAATTATTGCATTGCATGTTGGTATATTCTACGATACAACACAAACAAACAATCACATTCTCCAATTTCAATCTCCAAAATGCACAATTCATTCCCAAAAAATTTCTACTATTCTCAACTCTACACCATTCCCAAAGCATTACATATTCTTTTATCATTATAAATATATACACATATTGTCACTCACACAATTTATATATACACATATACAAATAATTTTAAAATAATCATTTCACCCTACAAACTTAACAAAACATTTATCGATATGATATCTTGTCCCCTTCAAAATACAAACAAATAAATTATTTTTTTTTTCAATTTATTCTCCCAAAATACAAACAAACAACAATTGCATTCTCCAACCCCCACCCAAAATCTATTCTCCCAAAATATATTGGGAGAATGACCCAATTCACAACCAAACAAAGTCTTAAATTTTTGCACAGTTTTGAAGAACAGCTGAAGACATTTGGTTTGAACATACGCCTTCAAAGCTCTGTGGCAAAACTAATTTCAGACTCTGAAAATTGGAAGGATACCTTTGGTGGAATTCGAATAGAATAACCTCCCTGACTACTACATGCGCAATTGGTGCAGAACCCATATCGCCTTACAAGAAGACTTCATCGAAATCCGTCTTGTAAAGTCCCCTCTTCCACAAGTTTCTTTTTGAATCTCCGCATTGTTCAAGAATTCCATTTATCTTGTTGTATATATAATCTTGTTTTTTTGATTTTTCAACGAAATATTGCCCTGTACGAATTATAATTAATTCAGAATCAATTGATCATTTCTTCTTGAGAGTTGATTAATTTCCCTGGTTTAATTTTATTGGACTATGTAACTACCAGCTGGGCATTAACCCTTTCTTCTTCAGGAATTTCTTGGTTTGCAATTTAATGTTGAAAATTTTCATTTCAGTGATGAAATCAACTGACATATGGTAGATTGCCTTGTTTTTGTGCATTTTTTGGTTTGCTATAATTAATGCATTTCTTTTGGATTTTCCATCCCAGTGTGAGAAAGTGGCTAAATCCATCTGTATTGTCTTCCATGGACCCTTTTTGTTTTCTCCGTCTGATCTGAGAGAGATGTCTTTTCCCTCTGCAGGCGATCACAATTAATGGACTACAGGGAATTATCTTCAGGAATGCGTGAGTTGATAATTTAATGTGGAAAGAAATCCATATTCCATCGTAGTTATGTTCTGCATTAATATTAGCCTAACATAGCTTTGTTTGATTATGTTTCCGCAACAACATTGTTTTGGGGAGTGTAATCAAATATATCTCTATTTTTCGTTCGATACACACATTACCCAATATATATGTGCATATATTATAATATACATTATATATATTTTATTATTATTATTTTAATATCAAAAAAATCACTTAATTTCATTTTCATTTAAAAACCCAATAAAAAAGTATTGATTTAACGATTACATTAAAAAATGTCGCCTCCAAAACATAAACAAACATACTAAAAAATAACTTTAATATTTTTTAATAATTTATTTTTTCAAAACACATAATAAACACATAATAAAATCAAACAAAAAAACATAACCAAACATTTCCTATATAATTTTTGATTGTGGATACGTTTGTTTATATGCAGCGTAATTGTGCAAGTGGACAAACCAGTTCACCACCGACGACTTGGTCCTCACAGGGTTGCTGATATCTACTGCCTCAGATGTGGTCATATGTTGTGCTGGAAATATGTAAGAATTTCTCCTCCTTTAAGTGGGTTGGGCTTGTCATTTACTATTTTCGCATATTTAATATATCTTTTTCCACGTGAATTCTGCAGATTCGAGCTGGCCGGGAGCACCTGGCTGATATATGAAATGGAGATGTGGAGTTACTTAGGTAAGTCCTTTCGGAAAATTATAATACTGAAGCTTTGTTTAACACTCTGAACTTCCTTACACAGTATCAGTTTGGAAACTACTAAATGCAGGCAAAAGATCTTGAGGCGAAAAGGCAGCCAGATTCTTGATGCAGCTACAACGGCTCCACTGCCTGAAAGTCCATAATTTGAAGAGCTTAGCTTAGGTTCTTTTGGCAGTCATAACATTTTACTTTTTACTGAATTTGGATTTTAGTCTTTTCTCCCATTCGAATAAGTCTGCATTCTTTGATTCTTGAAGAGGAAAATCCCTCTGCAAAGCACATTTTTTTGGTGTTCTAATTGAAGTTTTCAGTTGAACTCTTACGCTCAAAACAATTTTCTGGATGATACTCAATTAGCTTAAGAGTCTAAATTAGCCAATAAATTTCAACATTTCCTACTTGCACATGGATCTCTCCCTTCATCTGAATTAGTTTTTGCTTCACTTAGTGGCCTCAAGAAATGAGCTTTTCTTGCTTTTTCTGCAAATTCAAAACGGTGGAGGGTTATGGCTAATTGTCTCACTGTATTCTAATATTGGCAAGTGTCTCAAGGTTGAAGTACGAGGAGTGAAACACATCTTGACATTCTTATTCCCACTACAAATAGGACATCTCCCGATTGGAATCTACTGTCATTGAGTCTAAAGAGTGCAAATGTTGAAATTTTACCATCTGCCGGCCTATCTTCATGATCAATAGAACTAGCTAGCCCATTAACAAATACCATGCCAGCTAAGGCTAGCCATTTAACTCATTTTGACAAAACCATAGACAGATCCAATCGAAATAAATCCATAAGGCATAAGATGAGAGATGTTGGAGATGGGGAATTCTTTGGTCAATTGGAGTTGGTATATGCAGCACATCTAGCTATACAACTGTTAGAAAAATTGGCCTAAGAGCTGGAGAATTAGGCAGAAGATACCTTCTTTATCTTTGAATAAATAATTTTACGAATTAATGACATTGTAAGTTCCAAAGTGAAGATGACAAATTGATATAGTACCGCACGAGATGTTTATAGTATGCTTGCTGCTAGTAGTAATCCAAAGAGAATGGTCCCATTGATGAGCTTATGACGGAAGTAGGGCCTACAGAGAGTTTGCCCAGGGCAAGGTACCACCAGACAGTTGGAGTTGAACCGCTCTTCCAGAAGAGTTAATTTACATACGAGCTGCTAAAAAATTGAAGGCAGGCCAGGGACGCCATTCCCAAAACCCAAAAATTTGACTCCTTCAGACAGTAGATCAAGGTGAGCGATGACAACATCATTAGTGAAAGTGATGTAGTGGCCAAGAAGATAAGAGGTAGTTAACGGTGATGGACTGACAGGCTTCATCCTCCTTCGGATTCATGTTGGGACAAAAAAGTTTTACTGCTTGCGGATACGCAACCAGTCTATCCCAACCCAAGCAGAAAGCCAATCAAAGACCGGAGAAGGATGTCATGAGTTGACCACCATGGCCAAATATGTTTAAGCGAAGAGGCTGGGGTCATGATTGGGGGAGAATTACAATGGACCATTATGTGACACGTAAAATGAGCAAAAATACCCCTGTCAAGAAAACAATTGTGCAATTTTTTTTTAAGTGTCATACAGCAAGCGCTCCTGAAAATGTTGGCGAGTGCAACTCGATATGTATTTTTTTTAAATAAAAAAATAATTATACACTTACTTATTAATAGTTGGATTTTTTTTATGAAATCGACAGTTTATATTAAATCTTATTATATTTTTTAAAAAATATAATAAATATATTATTATATAATATATATATATATATATTTATATAATATTAAATTTCAATGCACACCCTCAACTCATTGCCCCCACTCCACCCCCAACCCCATACCATACCGACTGCCATGGCTGCCGGCAGCTAGGCAACCTATGGCCATGGCAGCCAGCTCCCCACAGCCAAACATGGCTACCAACTAAAACAAAAGGAAAAAAAAAACCTTGCGGCTGGCTGCTGGCGGATGCAATGTGGCGTCGGTTGAATGCCATGCAGCCATGGAGCCCGTTGGATTTGGGGTTGGGGGATGAGGTGGGGTGGGGGCTTGTGGAGGTTCATATTTCATATATATATTATAGATAAATTTATACACGTATAAATAAAAAATATATTATATATTTTTATAAATATAATATTATTTAATTTGTAATGAACTAATTTATTTTCTTCATATATGTATATATGATATGCATAAAAACGCAATATATATGTATATATTTATAAATAAGTTTATACATGTGTATATTAAATGTTATTTAATTTGTATTAAATAAAAAAACTATAATATATATTTGTATATAAATGTATATATGTATTTATATATTTATATTTATTTATAAATATATTTATGTATGTATTTATATATTTATATATAAATTTATATATTATTTGTATAAATAATATATATAAATAAAACTATATGCACGTATATACTTATACATATATTTGTATATATTTTTATAAATATTAAATAATATTTAATTTAGTATGGGTAAAAAAATTAGACAAAAATGATAAAAATAATAATTAAGATAAAAATAAAAGTGATTTAAATTTTAATTTTACTTAAGGGCAATTCTATTTTTTTAATACTCAATGCGCATTAAACAAGAAAAGGGGCGGTAAGCATGATTTTAAAAAATATGATAAATTTTTTTGTATATTTATTTTTGACAGGGGGATATTATGCCCATTTTACATATCACATAGGGTAAATTGCAATTAGCCCTTATGATTGGCTGTGTTTTTATTCTCATGTTTCGTTTAGGAATGATTTCTAATGTGCTTTTGTTTTATTATTATTTGGCAGTGAGAATAATAATATGATTTGGGCAATAATGTAAAGATTTGGAAGAAAATTAATTAGAAAATAATATCATAATACAATAGTATTACATATTTTAATTTAATATTATTTAATTCGTTACATCTTGTCAATTAAATCAGGTCGGAGATATGGAGTTATTATTTATTTTAGTTTGGATCTCATATCATGAATAGATAGAAAAAAGTTAATATTTAATAAATCAGTGAATTATGTTGAAATAAGAAATTATTATTAAATGTGTTGTGAGACTCATTAGCTCGGGGTGATGAAAAATTTATTATTTAATTAATGAGTACATTTTCATAATTTTTAAATTTGTAGATATATTTAGATTTGAAGATTATAGTTACAGATATGAGAAAGAAAAATATGTAATATTTTACTGAAAATGAGTTTAAAAAATTTTATTTTCTTGTTTGGAGTAGTATGAAAATGAAATTGATGGCCACTACAAAAAACAAACAATCATGGCCTAAGGCGCTTTGGAGTTGCGAAATTTTAAGTGATTAGCCAGGGCAAGAATGAGAGCAAGAGGGATTGGACGAAAGAGGGAGATAAATTAGTAAACAATCATTTTTTTTTTATTAGTACTGTTTTTCCATGTTCAGATAGTTGTATTGATGTTATTCGCATAAAAATATTTAAAAACAATTCTAGTAAATTTAATGGACTCAACTTAATGAGTCTTAAATGTAGAGTAAAAGTGAATTTCAAATTCATAAAAATCACTACAAGAAAATTGGTATTTCGTGGCATTAATTTAGTGATATTTTATAATATAATATAAAAAAGTATTATGGTAATATTTATAAAAGAATGCCACTATAATATAATATTTGATAGTATTCAATTATTAAATGATAAACAAAATAATGTCATTTGATTGAAAATATCAAGATAAATATATTCAAAAGACATTTAACTAGTGTCATTAAATTTTTTTAAAAAAGCTACTAATATGTCATTTGAAGAAAAAAATATTATAAAGTATTTTTTAGTGGCTCTTAGTGGCATTTATAGTGCAATGACACACAAAAATAATATGATAATAGTCAGAAAAAAAAATCATTATAATAAAATATTTAGTGACATTTAATTATTAGACGATATATAATTTAGTAGCATTTAATTAAAGATGCCAACAAAAATATAATTTAAAGAAAATTAACTAGTGCCACTAATTTTTTCCAAAAAATATCACTCATATTTATTTATGGTGTCACTAAAAAAAAATGAAATATTTAATTGCACTTAGTGACATTTGGTAGTGTAATGACACACAAGAATATCATGTTGATAATTGTTGAAAAATGTCATTGTAATATAATATTTAATGACGTTTGATTAATAAGTGACAAAAGAAAATAATGACATTTGATTGAAAATACAACATAAAAATATTGGAAGATCTTTAAGTAGTGCCACTAATTTTTTCTTAAAAAAATGCTACTAATATTTATTTATGGTGTCATTCATAAAAAATACCTCAAATTATTTAGTGGCACTGATTTAACATTACTTTACAGTACAGTAACACACCAAAGTAATGTAACAATAGCAATAAAAAATGCCATTAAAATGTAATGCTTAGTGGTAATTGATTAATACATGTTATAAAAATATAATTTTATTGAAATCTAACAACCATATGTTAAAAGCATTTAACTAGCATTACTATTTTTTCTGATAAAAAAATTACTCATAATTTATTTATGTTGGATAAGCATTTAACTAGCAGCATTTGCATTTAATTACTCATAATTTTTTCTGATAAAAAAATTACTCATAATTTATTTACTCATATATCACAAAAATATATAAAGTATATATAGTTATTAATAAATTGTAAAATTTATAAATTTATATCTTATCATAATGTATTAATTAAATTAACTACTTAACATAATTAATTTTAATGTATCGACTAAATTAATCATATTTTTTAAGAAGTATAAAAAATTTAAGTTTTTATCCATTTTTTCTTCTCACCTATATATTATTACTTTTATGAATATTTTCTCTCTAAATTTAATGTCTCACACTCTTTGAATAAAATAGTTTTGAGTATACATTTAAATAATTGAGAAAATATGCTTTTAAAGTATAAAAATATAATAATATTTTTTAATATTTATAATGAAAATTTTGGTGGGTAACTTGATGGTAAATTCATATATTTTCAAGTAAAATATTGCAAGTTCGAGTCCTATGTAAAGCAATTGGAGTGGAATCCCATATATCGGGTGTTCGAGGCAAATTAAGATACCACTCAAAAGAAATTTTTTTGTCATTTAATTTAACATATTATTTAATTAATTTTTATAGCATGTTAGTATATCATCTAAAGAAATCTTATGTGGCATTTTAATATCACTATATGTATTTTTTGTGGCATATTATCATGTTATTTAAAAATATCTCGATGACATTTTAACATGCCATTTATTGTATTTTTCATGACATGTTATCTTGTTATTTAAAGGAACTTTTGTAATATTTTAACTTACCATTACATGTATTTTTCAGTGGCATAATAGCATATTATTTAAAATAATTTTTCATGGCATTTTGATATGTTATTTAATGCATTTTTCATGATATTTTAATGTGCCATTTGATACGATTTTTATTGCATTTTATTAATGCCAAAACAAAGGTATTTTAATGACATTTATATAGGAAAATTATATTTTTTATCCTCAAATATAATCACTTATTCGCTTTTCATCTCTAAATGATGAGGAGTTACACTTTCAATCCTCAAATCATCACTTTTTTAACGATTTCTGTCCCATCCGTTACTTAAGCTGTAAAAACTAAGGGAAAACAGCCAAGAATGCACTTGTATATGTAACATTCAAGAAAAAACTGAAGCAAATGTTGCAGCTCTACATTTTCCAAACAAGCATTGTGTGTCTCCACTAACCCTTATCGTGTGGGATATTTCATCAGACATCTTATTCCATTGCTTAAGGTTAGTTTCTCTCATACTTTTAGAGAGCGCAATGCTACAGCAGATGTTTTGGCTAAAAAATCCCATTTCCTGGATGTTGAAGTTGTTATGAATTTCAATACTCTCCCAAGGCAAGTTAAATGTATGTTGAGCATGGAGGGGCTCGAGTACCCCTATTCCCGCACCAAATGATTCTGCAACTCCTCCTTTGTACTTTGATTGCTCTAATCTGATGGTGTGGTTGACCTTGGTGTCTGTCGTGACTTTCTGGGCTGAGTTCATCTTGCATACTAGAGAACCTCGTTGGATTGACTACACTGGATAGCTTTGGTGGACTGATTGCATATTGGACTGCTCAACTGGACAGTTTTTCGCTGAAACACTTCTTAGTTCCGTACGGGCAATCCATTGCCTAGCTAGGAGGACTTGATCCAGTTTCTGTGCTAGCTCAGATACTTCTTTTCTTTTGAATTTATAAGGTTGTAAAGGAAGCTATTTTTCTTTTCCTTTCGGAATTCATTGAACATTGCCATGTACATCCTGTAAATATGTAATGGATTAGGGTCTCCTCTTAACCCCCTTCAAGTGGTAATTCCCCTTAATCATGAAGCTTTGCTCATGGGAGCCATAACCAGAAGAACCCCCTCGTTTCAAGGGTTTTCCCTCTACAACTGAAGAGCCATCTGTATCCCTGGTATTATAAGCTGAACCATGGCAGGCCCCATGCCTGTAAGAACATGTAGTATCTCATAAGACATTAGAATACAACATATGCAGGTTATAATAACTTTTTGTTCCATACTCCAAGGGTAAAACTTACATTGTCAATAGAGTAATGGATGCTGTGACAACTTCTAATGTGCCTGATCACTTACCACCTCGGGTAACCAAAATCTCATTTTTCACATTGATGAGGTCGAAAGTCGTATTTAGTGAATAGGGTGGTGTTTGGGTTGATCCAACAAGGGAGGTTGAACAATCCAACAATAATATTCTTCGAAGGCTAAGATTTGCAACGAATAACAAACATTAAACTAGCTGAGGTGCCCCCGACGAAGAAACTCTGACGCTCAAGTTAGTTCTGGTCGAAATAGAGTAATCGAATAGAAGAATAAGAGTGTATAGTGTATATGGCATTACCTGAAGTGTGGTTGGTAGTAAATTATTTATAGCCTTCTCTTGGTGAATGAAATGTCTAAGATGCCCCTATCAAGTATAGAGGGCTTTTGTCCTTGCTTGGGAGTTATTGGTCATATCTAATTTTGAAACTATTCCAGATGGCATCATCTTTTGCTTTCTAGAATGAATAATACTCTGAGGGTACGCCTCCCTACTAGAGTTGGTGGTAGAGACTGTATTAGGTGGCATGCGCCATTAATGTAGAGGCACGCTACTTGTCAGAGTATTAAATGCGACAAGGATATGAGTCAATGCCGGAGTGAGCACTTTGGTTGACAATCATCGAATAGACAAGGCAATTGATCAGAGGGATGGTTGAATGGATAAAGTGGCTTAAAGCCTTCCGTTAGGTATGATCAAGAACAATCTACTCAACCAGGCAGTTGTGGTCAAGTGATCCGGCCCAACTAAGTCCAGAAGCACTGTTGGGCTATACATGTTAAGTGGGTCTAGGGGCCCTCTCTGAGGTCGATAGCTTGTTGGGCTAGGCCTGTAGGGCTATCCGATAACAAGTTATCGACCTTAAAGAGGGCTTTTAGGCCTACTAAGCATGCACAGCCCAATGGCATTTTTGGACTCAGTTGGGTCAGATCACTCGACCACAACTGCCTGGTCAAGTAGATTGTTCTCAACTGTACCCAACGAGAGGCTTCAAGCCACTTTATTCATTCAACCATCCCTCTGATCAGCCGTCTAGTTTGTTCGATGATTGTCGACCAGAGTACTCACTTCAACGCTAACTCATATTTTTGCCTTATTTAATACTCTGACAAACAGCGTGTCACCTAGTACAATCTTTGCTACCAACTTTGGCAGGGAGTTGTACCCTTAGAGTACTATTCACCCTAGAAAGTAGGAGATAATGCGACCTAGAATAGTTTCAGGATTGGATATGACCAATAACTCCCAAGCAAGGACAAGAGTCCTCTACACTTGATAAGGGCATCTTAAACATATCATCCACTGTGAGAAGGCTATAAATATTTTACTACTTACCATACTCCAAGTAATGCCATATGCACTATACACTCTGACTCCTTTATTCAATTACTCTATTTCGATCAGAACTAACTTGAGTGTTGGAGTGCCTTTGCCGAGGGCACTTCGACTAGTTTAACGTTTGTTGTTTATTACAGATCTCAGCCCTTAAAGAGTATCATTGTTAGATCACTCAACCTCCTCAGTTGGATCAGCCCAAATACCACCCTATTCACTAAATACAACTTTCAACCTCATCATTTTGCCTCCGTCTGTGGGAAACTTGAGATTGCAACTGGAAAAATGGTGAACACATGAAGAGCTGCATCTAAGAAGGAGGATAATAGGAGGTTTGCATCTCTACCTCTCCCTCCGCCCTAGAAGGTTCACATGCTCTAGGCTTTAGCGCCCCACAAGAGCAAGTTGTAATGCTGACCATGCCTATGCCTCAGCCAATACAACTAATAAGTGAGTAGATCTCTGCACAAATCTCTACTCAACTTTTCACTAAATTAAACAAGCACACCACTATGCCAACCCTAGTTGCCAGTGCCACTCCACAACTACCTCTACCAGAGAAAAGGTCATCCTGAGATAATTGTGGTCACTAGAAATCCAGGTGGCCTCCAACTAGATGAAAAGCTATCCCCAGATGCCCCTATGGAGAGAGGGGGCGACCGAAGCTAAGGGAGGAAATCACTGACTTCGTAGATCACCATGTATGACCTAATTAAGCCCTACAACATGATAGGGTCGAACATTCCAGGCACAACCAGAACGAAGAAGTGGAAGAATCCATAAATCACATGACTTGGCTTATTTGAGCCCTATAGTGCAATAGGGCCAAGCACGCGAGACCTTATCTTGATCGGAATGCTACCTAATCTAAATGGGAGGAGTGGGAAAAAGTTTCTTACTAAGTGTAATAATTAAACAGACGTCTTAATGAGATTTTGAAGAGAAATACTAATAGACTGCCCAATCCAGAGGGCCCCCAAAGGGCTTGTCGAGAAAGAGGCTCCCCTTTTATCCAGAAGATTATCGATGAGCGTATTGTTGTCGACGCCAAGGTCCCAATCAAACTTCTAAGTTATAATAGCTCAACTAACCCCAACGAGCACTTGATACAGTTCGAGCATATGATGTAGTTGCATGGGCACAATAAGTATATCCATGCCAAGATGCTGGCGACCACCTTTTAGGGCATAATGCTCAATTAGTTTGTTAAGCTAGAGCTTTTATCGATATGCTCCTATGATCAACTTTGTGATAAATTCTTAAACTAGTTTGCTAGTTGGAGAAAGGCAAAACTCTCCCGCACGCACCTCCACACTATCAAGTAGAATGAGAGAAAGTCCCTCCATGACTTCTTTATAAAGTTCAACATGGAGGTCCTGAAGATAAACAACCCTAGAATCGAGTTTCTGATTAACGTGCTATTTTTAGGACTCAAGCATAAAGAATGCGTGAATGCTTTGGTGCGAGAGCACCTGAGGTCGATGGAGGAACTGCTTGACCTAGAAAAGAGATATATAACCTAAGAGAAGATGAACAAGTTGAAGTTCAAAACCTCTAAGGTCGATAAAACGAAAAATAAGGAGAGAGATGACCAGAAACACAGAGAAAAAGGTCGATCTCCAATAAAACGCTTCCACAACTACACCCCAATAAATATTTTGAGGAGAGAGGTTCTGTTTACCATTTAGCATGATAATCTCCTCAAGAAATCGAGGAAGCTGATGGAGACTGAAGCGATGAAAAATCAAAGAAGTACTATTACTTTCATAAGTAAAAGTGGCATGACACAAATGAATGTTTCAATCTCTAAGATGAAATTGAGAAGCTCATCAAGCATGGCCATCTCAAATATTTTATGGTAGTGGAGACATAGGTTGAAGGAGGCAAAACTAATTAGACTCCCTGTAAAGAAAGGTCGGTTAGCCCGAGAATGAAGGATAAAGGAAAAAAACCCACCTATGAAGACTACCCATCTATTCGAGGAGTAAATGACATGATTGCGGGAGGTCCCACTGAAAGGGACTCAAAATAGCAAGAAAGCAAACCCAGAAGAGGCTGGAGTCGACCAAAGCTTTGCCCATTGAAACAACGTTTCATCTATCAACAAGCGCAAAGCCTATTTTTTTACTAATAGTGACCTAGCCTACCTTAAGGGAAAGAATATCGATCACAAAATTGATTATCCTATGGTAATCTCTGTTGAGATTACCAACTTTGAAGTGAGAAAGATTCTGGTCGATAATGGTAGCTCAGCCAGTATCATCTTCCTCTCTACCTTGAAAAGAATAAACTTGGGGCAGCTAAAGTTTGAACCTGCATGTACCTCTCTGGTTGGGTTTGAAGGGTTAGAAATCATTTCAAAAAAGTCCATCAATTTTTCGATGTCATTTGTGAGATACCCCAAAGAAGGACTTTAATGGTGAACTATCTAGTGGTCGATGCCCTATTTGCATATAATGTTATAATTGGACAACCAGCCCTCAATGATTTCTATGCCATTATCTTGACCTATCACATAAAGATCAAATTTTTTACCCCAGTTGGCATACATGAACTGCTGTGTAACATCAAGAAAGCTTGGAGGTGCTACAACATTTCTGTTGAGTCAAGCGAGCAGAAGACTCGATCACAATTGAAAACCTTAGGGGACACCTCTATAGTGAAACCTAAGGAGGTCCAAGTTCACAAAAAGAGAAAGCTAAAGGATACCCAAGTGGAGCTTGTCGGAAAATTTAAAACTATTGAGTTGGAATAAGAAAACCCCAACAAGATAACTCGAATCGGGACAGATTTGAGCCCCCAAGTGGAATACCATATGGTCAATTTCCTAAAGAGAAACATTGACATCTTTGCTTGAAAGCATTTGACATCTAAGGAATTGACCTCGGCGTGATCGTGCACCTCCTCAATGTTGATCCCTCATATAAGCCGATCAAGCAGAAAATGAGGACATTTAATGCTGAGAGGACCCAGATCATCGAAGAGAAAGTCAGGAAACTCTTAGATGTAGGTTACATTGTAGAAATTCAATATCCATTTTGGCTTTGTAATGTTGTACTCGTCCCAAAGAATGAGAGACAATGGCGTATGTGTAATGATTTTATAGATTTGAATAAAGCTTTTCCTAAGGATCCTTACCCCCTGCTATGAATAGATTTATTACTAAACTCCACTGTTGGTTGTGAGTTATTGAGTATGATGGATGCATTCCAAAGCTATCATCAAATATTCATGACTCTTGAAGACAGAGATAAAACTTTGTTTGTGGTTCCCAATGGAATCTATTACTTTTTGGTCATGCCTTTTAGAGTAAAAAGCATTAGAACAACTTACTAAAGGCTAGTCAACTTTATGTTTAAGAATGAAAGAGGCAAGTCGATAGAGGTGTACATTGACAACATGACTGTAAAGATAGAAAAGGCCCAAGACCATTTGCTCGACCTTAATCACACGTTTACAATTTTGAGAGCATTTGGTCTAAAGCTAAATCTAAACAAGTGTACGTTTGGGGTTCAAGGAGGTAAAATTTTGAGTTATATGGTCAGTTAATGGGGTATTAAGGCTAATCCACAGAAGATTCAGGCTATTTTGGATATCACTCCTCCTCGAATAGTCAGAGATGTATAGTAGCTGGTTGGAAGGATTATTGCCCTGGGTAGATTTATTGCAAGATTGGCAGACAAGAGCTTTCCTTTCTTCAAAATCCTCAGGAATGCTAAGAAGCTGGGTTTTCAATGGAACGAATAGTGTGATCAGGCACTAGTCGAGTTAAATAGTATTTATCCTTGCCCCTTATGTTTGAAAAACCTAAACTGGGAGAAGTACTTCATACATACTTAGCTGTCTTGGAGGTATCGATAAGTTTGGTCTTAATCTCGACCAGAGATGGAAGCCATGGACCAATTTACTATTGCAGTAAGTTACTATAAGGGCTAGAGCATAACTACTTGGAGATTGAGAAATTTGCATTGGCCCTAGTCACTGTGGCGTTGAAGCTCCATCCATATTTCCGGTCTTATACTATGATTGTACTGACCAACGAACTATTGAAGCAAGTGTTGTCGAAGCCAAATACCTCTTAGCAGGTGCTGTCGAAGCCAAATACCTCTAGGAGGTTAACCAAATAGGCCATTGAATTTGAATTACCTTCTAGCTTAGAATAGCTATCAAAGCATAGGTTTTGGCAAACTTCATCACGAAACAAGTTGACTTACCTGAGAAACATTGCGAAGCCCTACTCATTTGGAATTTGTATTTGGAAGGGAAGCAAGAGTGACACTTCGTTCCCCAATACTAAGGAGTATGATTTTGCAATTAAACTTAACTATACAATTATTAATAATAAGACGGAGTATGAGGCCCTCCTCACTGGAATGAGGATAGCACTCGATCGAGGTGTCGAGCACCTTGCTACGATCATGGATTCCTAGTTGGTAGCAAAATAGGTTGAGGAAAATTTTAAGGTTAAGGATTCCACTATAAGCTAGTACCTGGCAGAGGTTAGAAAGTTGCAGCAATCATTCAAAATGTTCACTCTTAGTTAGGTATCTTGATATGAGAACGAGTGTGCGGATGCCCTGTCCAAATTTGCTAGTTCGACCAAGGCACAACAGACAAAACAATAACATTTCTAGTCGTTGATAGGTCATTGATTGGTCAACTCGAGGAGAACCTAATAGGGAGTATTTAGGAGACAGTCCCTTCATTGTAGGATTAGATAAAACTCTATTTAAGTCACGGCACAGTCTCCAAAGATAAAAATGAGGCTCGACACTTTTGAGGGCAAGTTGCCAAGTTTATGTTAGATGAGCATGGCCAATTGTATAAGAGGTCGATCTCTAGATTGCCTTTGAGGTGCCTGGATCCTGACTAGGCTAATGAAGTATTGTAGGATGTCCACGTATGCATGTGTGAAAACCATTCCGAGGGAAGATCCCTTGCACTTAAAATAATCAAGTATGGGTACTTTTAGCTGACATTACTGAAAGACTCTGTGGATTTTGCTAAAA